>PISX010006635.1:0-95924 GCA_004024625.1 Mellivora capensis | reverse complement strand
CTGGGCCAAAGGCAGAGGCTTCAACCCACTGAGCCACCCAGTGTCCCTGTAGCAAATTCTTATTAAGCAAAATGAACTACTGGGACTTCACCAGGATAAAAAACTTATGCACAGCAAGGATAACAAAACTAAAAAGGCAGTTTACAGAATGGGAAAAGATATTTGGCAATGACATATCTGATAATGGGTTAATATCTAAAATCTATAAAGAACTTAAACTCAACACCCAAAAATCAAATAATCCAATTAAGAAATGGGCTGAAGACACAAATAGACATTTTTTCATAGACATACAGATGGTAACAGACACATGAAAAGATGCTCAACATCACTCATCAGGGAAATACAAATAAAAACCAAAATGAAATACCACCTCATACCTGTCAGAATGGCTAAAATTAATCACACAGGAAAAAAACAGATGTTGGAGGAGACGAAGAAAAAGAGGAACCCTCTTACACTGCTGGTGGGAATGCAAACAGGTACAGCCACTCTGGAAAGTAGTATGGAAGTTCCTCAAAAAGTTACAAATACAACTACCCTATGACTCAGGAATTGCATTATTAGATATTTCCCCCCCAAAATACAGAAACACTAATTCAAAGGGATACACGCACCCCAATGTTTATAGCAGCATTATCTACAATAGCCAAATTATGGAAATGGCCCAAGTGTTCACTGACTGATGAATAAGATATGCCGTATGATCATTTGCAATATTTCTCCCTGTCTGCCCTTTTCCCCTTATGTTCCAAGTGAGTTTAGTAGTAAAATAGGTCGAACTATATTAGAAGCTACCTAGAATTTGAGGCTAAGACTTGATTTTTCTAAATTTTGTGGAAGAAGGAGCGCACCATCGTGTAAGGGGGTAGCTTCTGACTCATCACCTATCATGAACTAGTGTCCCCAAATCTCCACACATGCATTAAGGAATAGTGGATAAATAATGGCCAAAGGGCATACTAACATAGTCCAAGAAATAGGAGAAAGGCGGCTGGGTCACTGAATGTCCTATCTTCACACACTGAGCCATGCTGGGATAGGGGCCCAGGTTCTGCTTCCCAGTGAAGGGACTGCTCTTTCCTGGCCCAGGAGTTCCAACCCTGGTCAATGGAATACAGAGAGTGGTTGGTACCCAAAAGTTTGAATTTGTGGGCCAGCTATATACAGGAGTCTAGAAGTGAAAGATTGGCAAAATATTTTGGGTGCCTGAATGCAACTAGATTTCTCCAGCTTCAAAAATGTTCATGATTTCTAAATCAGCACTAGATAATAAATTATCTATGAACTGTCTAAATAGTTTTGACTGAATTTCAAAGTCAAATATAAGATTATCCACAATTTCCCTTTCCTCAGTTGAAATATGTTAACACCCATTAAAGATATGTTTGATTAAATCATGTAAGAAACACATGTAAACATACCAAATGTGTTTGTGTGTGTGTGCCCACATATTTAGAATATTAGAGATACTGATGTTTTCACAAATATAGGGAGGGATAAAGAACTGTGCTAGGACCATAAAAATGTGTTATGTTTAAAAAAAAAAGTACTTTCTAATCCTTTCTTAAAAAAGAAAATGTAAGGCTTATAATTAGCCATCATCATTCACATTTAAGTATTCATTTTAAGTTCAGTATGATTATAGTAATAAATAAATTTTATTTCTTGTAGTACAAGCAGAAAAATTTAGACTTAGGGTAATTAAATTGATATGATACTACATTCTCATTACTAGGAAATGCCAATCCTGTTAGACTCTCTTATAAAAAGAAAGTATTTGTCTTTCATTTTTAAGTAACAATATGAAGAATAAAGAGAGAATCTAACACATTTTCACTAAGAAGTTTTGGTAAAAGCCTAAAACTGTCAGAAACTATTACCACAAATGGAGCCTGGCATTTCAAAGAAAGAAAAAGATTTAATTTGATTTCAAAAGATAAATTGAAATAGAAACCATGGAGATGGAAATCTTGCACTCCTACTGAAACAGAGGAAGTGTTCTTCATAGTAATTATTTTCATTTTTAGTGTACTGCATTTGGAAGAGAAAGTATTATCTGTACACCTAACAAGTGAGGGAAGAGGAATCAGCATGCAACTTTGAAAAAAATGTTACAGAAATTCACCTTAGCTATTTCAAGAACTAGAAGATATGTTTTCTTTGAGGTCCCTAAAAATGTAATTCTAAAGAGGAGGTTTAAATTAAAAATGTCAGGTTTATAACAGACCTAATTCCTCTAAAATTTTCTTCCTTTCCCCTTTAGTGATACTTGTGGGAAACTTTTTTTCTTAAAAGCGACTGACTCTACTGACTCACAGTCAAAAGCCAGGGTTATTCTCTGGTCTGACTGCTCCATTAACTTGAAGGGGAGACACTAGCATTAACTGAAGCTTTTCACCATCCTTCCTGCCAGTCTGTTTTGGAAGAGATATATCTAGAGAGAAAAATCAAAGAAATTGTTGTCCAAAAGAAGAATAAGAGAATAAGGAGGATAATGCAAATAGGGTATTTATTTGGGAAAATAATTTCATCTCTGACTCTAATATCAAAATATTGAAAGTAATGAACTTTTTTTTTCAATTCCTCAAATACCAACTTTTAAGATGCAGTTAAAAGGGAACTAAACATCACCCTTATGCCCTCGGCATGGGAAAGCAATTGGAGTTGAAAAATTGCAGTCATTATATTTCAACTGTTTTAAAATAACATAATGGTCTTTAGACACTAAATATTCAAGTCAACATCTTTAATTTTTCCCTCTTCTACCCACTTGAAAAGGATGATGTAGCAAGATACAGACAGAATATCCTAATATTTTATTAATAAAAGATCATGACCAAGTCATTTAAAAGGGAAAGAACATGGTTATATCAAAATCATACCCTGTGCTACATTTTATCATGTCCTAAAATTAGAGAACCAAATGGTATACAGACTTCATAGCAGTTAGTGAGTTTGAAAATGGTTAAACAGTAAGACGTTGCAAGTACAACAGCATCCAGGCAAATGATACAGGCACATGAGTAAGAGACACAGTCACAGAAGGGACATGCAGAAGCACATGACGGGAAAGACAGACAATTTGCAGATGTGCTGGAAGGAAACAAAACTTCCAGCAAAAGCCAGTGTTTTAAAGATCGTCTTGATAAAATGGAAGTGAATTATGTCCCAAAGGAGAATGGCTTAGGACAAAAACTGTAAGGACACCAAGAACTGATCAGCATGGCTTCAGGATGAACGGAGAACACCCTACCAGACTATGGTGATCCATATTCTATGTCCACAGTGTAAAAGATGAAGTAGGGAGCATATCTTAATAGCCACCATTTGGTGAAAGCCTATCACATGCCAGACATTATCCTCAGCACTTTATATACATTTCTTCATTTGACCCTCACAAGTACCCTGCAACTCAGACATTAGTAGCTCATTTTATAAAGACACTGATTTGAACCACCTAAGAAATTCCTATCAAATCATGCTATACCACCATGACTCAGTGATTCTGACTTCACTGGATTTTCCAAGGATATCATGCTACTTTTTTTTTTAAGATTTATTATTATTATTATTATTATTATCATTATTATTTTAGAGGAGCAAAAGAGAGGGTGTACAAGCAAGGGAAATGGCAGAAGGAAGGGAAAGAGAATCTCAAGCAGACTCCCTATTGAGCCTTGGGCCAGGTGCAGGGCTTGACCCCATGACCACGAGATCATGACCTGAGCCAAAATAAAGAGTCAGAGGCTTAACTGACTGAGCCAACCAGGCACCCCGGGATATCATGCTACTTTTTAAAGGCTAGCACTATGGCAGCGTTCAGCCATATGTGTAGTCATACTGCATGTTACATGCCCACACTTTAAGTATATTTCTCCTCTTGAATAAGTTAGATTTTCATTTTGCATTGGTATCCATTTTGAGAATTTTTTAATTAATATGTTTCCCAATCAAGAAAGAGAAAAATTCCTCCTAAGTATTTTAGAAGCATAAAATGGAGAAAATAAATTTTTCTACTCTTTTTAGTAAATCTTTAAGAAACCTGAAACAGTTTTCTTGCTATTTCTCCTTCCTCCACCCTCCAGGACACCTTTATTGGCCAATATAAGAACTGAGGCATCATAAAATAGAACAGAGGCCTATTTTTCATTTTATCTCTTGGGAAATTTTTCCAAATAAAACATAGTAAATATTCCACATAGAGAAAACAAGCATTTCCTATTACTACTTAGTAGAAAAAAATTTGAAAACAAGTTTTTCACCAAAAATTTTAAAATGGTTAAATTAGTTTAACTACTTCATTTATTGACAAAGACTTTTTCAGGTTAATGGCAAACGTTTTCCTTTGGTTTATAACTCTGTTCATCTTATGACAAATTATAGAGTACATGATATGATAAAATCATTTTATCAAAAATATGATAGTGGCAAAGGTGTACTGAAATTAACAATAGATCCCAACCCCTTAATACATTTAACAAACAAGGTACCATTACATAAACTGGTAAGTTATATTTGGAAACTGAGAAAAATAGTCCTAAAGACTGAATAACATACTTTTGTGAATTGAGTTTTTCTCCCCCCTCCCTCACCCCCAATTCTTGGCTTTCAAAGAAACAAACAAAACCTGAAGCAAATCTAGTAAGTTGTGAGCCAACTGCAAATTTAGAAATAACTTGTAATGGGTGTGATCTTTTAGCATGTAACTTGTAAGTAGGTCATTTGATTTTCTGAATTCCTATGTCAGGTAGAGTCCAGTCAAAAAGCAGAAATAAAACTAGATATTTCAAACAGATTATTTAGTATAGGGAATTGGTTTCACTGTTGCTAAAGCTATCAAGAGCAAAAGAATTTGATGTAATTCAGACATAACTGCAGGAAACTGCTACAACCTCAAGATTAGACTTCCCAAAGGGGAGAGGTAGATCTGCCCAAACCTAGAGGCTCAGAGGAGGGGCCCCATTGAGCTGGTACCTAGACCTCTAGGGAAGAGTTGGTATTCTCAAACCAGTCAAACAGTACCTCTTAGCCCGAGTAGGGCATGGCAGGGTTGTTTTTGTGGTACTCTAGAACCAACCAACCAACCAACCAGCCACCCCCTAAAAAAACAAAAGCAAACAAACAACCAGACACTCACAACAACAAAAACAAACCACACAAAGGAAAACTAGAGGATCAACCACCATAGTTGGGGTGTCACTGGTAAACATAGAGAAATCAGGAATTCCCTTTCTCTCCCTCTTCCCACCATCTAGTATTCCCCTAGAAGCCAGCTAGCAGACATAATTCTGAATCCCAGCCCCTGTATCCTACAGAAGAAGGGAGTTGAGTTTAGGAACAAGAAACAGTAGAAATAGAACTTGTTATTATAGTAAGTTCTGTAACAAAGCTATTCTACATTTTTATATAAATAAGGTTTCCATTTGTCCCACCTATGGAAATAGAAATTAGTATTCTTTATTCTATAATATTCATTTACAGGTATATGAACTAAAATTAATTCATGAAGATGCATTTCCAATAAAATTCTGAGTAACCATTATTTCCCAAATTCATCGTTTATATTTATGCTGCTTTGATCAATTGTGAATAATGATGACAATCAAGAAGAAAATTTTAACATTTAGAGCCATGTTGCCACTGGAAATTTAATTTTACCTGTATATTAATAATTTCCTGCAAACAAAATATAATCAGTGAAAGACTTCCAAGCATAAAACCACATTACCTTAGAAAAAAACTGGAACAAATGGAAAGGAATATAAGTTCAAAAAAGGAAAAGAAATGATTAAAAAAGCTTTTGACTACTGAAGTGAATATAACCATTTATGTATTTTTAAATTATGGTTTATCAATGTTATACCTAAATTTTTTAGATGCATTAAAAACATTTATTGGAGGGGCACTGGGTAGCTAAGTAGGTTAAGTGTCCGCCTTCGGCTCAGGTCATGATCTCAGGGGTCCTAGGATCCAGCCTACTCTGCCTCCCTGCTCAGCAGGGAGTCTGTTTCTCCCTCTGCCTGCCCCTCCCCCAACTTGTGCACTTGCATACTCTGTCTCACATAAATAAAATCTTAAAAATTTTATTGGATATATGTAAATATTATTTGAATTAACAACATTTATAATATTCTGAAAATTATAATCACAGCCACCTAAAGTTATAAAAATATTAGATCTGTCTAAAAATATGTGAGTATAGGTTTTTGTTTTTACATTTTCATTAGAGGTAAGCAAGCAAAAAGTTCAAAGATCCCAGAAATAGTGTTTATGTGACTATTCTCTGGTAGTGTGCTCCTCTTTTTCAACTCCATGTCCTTCATCTCCCAGTGTCCCTAGAGACCTTTCCTTTTCTAATTTCTCCTATTCTCTTTGATTGCTATTTTTTCCCTTTGCATATCTTCCTCACTTTGCCCACCCAGTCAAAGCAGTAAGAGAAATCTGTCATCTCATCAGCTACACTTGATCTTAGCCAAAAGGCCGAGAAGCGATTGTCATCTCATCAGCTGAGAAACATCAATTTTCTTGAAGTCTCTTCTCACATCAAAGCTTTTGACCTTTCTAATGTGTTTTAATTTCAGAAGATAGGTTCCAAGATGAGAAAGTAAAAGGCTAAAACATTAGTATGTAAGTATATCCTTCTAAGACAAGACCTTTTAAACAGCTCCTAAAAAAAAAAAAAAAGAGTGAAATTTAATTCTTCAAGAACAGATTAGGAACTATAAGAATAATCAGAAGAACAAATTGGTTCTATTAAATAACTTGACTGTTAATTAGCTTCAGTATCTGCCTAATTCCAGTTCACCAAAACCTGCCAAATGAGAACTGTCTAAAGAAGGTAAAAAGTTGCTCTTCAAAACTCCCTCACTCAAGAAGCAACCCTCAATAATGGGTAAATGTTCTTTAGAGTAAGAAATTTTTAAGTACCAGTCCTTTAACTCTCATTTTTGTCCAGATGATCTATTCAATGAAATTTCAAAATTTATGTTGTAGCAGCTAAATGTTTATATCAATATCAATTCAACTGCTAATTTCCTAAACTATTTGTTGGCTGGGACAAAATATGTACTCAAAACTATGTACTAGAATGTAAGCATTTACATCTACTTAAATTTTAACAAAAAAGTAAGACTATAATAACTATATTTTTTTTAAGATTTTTTTTATCCATTTGAGAGAGACAGAGTGAGAGGTAGAGTGTGGGGGGTGGCAAGCTGCAGAGGGAGAGGGAAAAGCAGTCTGCAAGCAGGAAACCTGATGTGGCCTCAATCCCAGGACCCTGAGATCATGACCTGAGCTGAAGGCAGACACTTCACTGACTGAGCCACCCAGGGGCCCCTATACTAACTACTTTAAAAGATAGTTTGTTTGTTTGTTTCCCTGCAGGTAGCTGCATCTTGAAGCAGGATAACATATCACACTACACCTTGCATACAGAGGGTCAATCTCAAAAATTCATTTTGTGGCAGCACAACAGGTAATTTCTCAATCAGATCCTCCTCACCTCATCCAAATAGGGAGGTTAGAAATAACCATCAGATGTTTTAATGCTGAGACTATACAATTTTATACAAGGTAAAAGGTTAGCTGGTCTAGGGGTCTGTAATTCATTTCATTGTAATTATATTTCATTGCCTGTGGCTTTTCCAATAATTAAAAGAACAGTGTCAGTATTAAACAAGAGCTATGAAAAAAATGTCAGATGCCTCACCAAAGAAACATCAAATTAGAGTAGGAAATACTGTCAAAAGTTAGCTCCCTGAGTGAATCCCAGAATATCTGCAGGATTATATGCACTTCTAATACATTATAAAATGAAATAATTTGTCCTGAGATTTTCAAATTTTGTCCACTTTAGGTCAAATAGGAATATATTAAAAAAAATACACCTCATGCACCTCTCCAGTGGTTAATATTTCAATGTTTGTTGAATGAATAATCAATAGCACAAAAAGTCATAACTGGAGGCAGATTGGTATGCTCTCAGAAGCCACATACTTCTATGTATTTGGAATTGAATCCCTTTTCAAGCCAGTCCCAGGACCTCATTTTTGTGAGAACATATTTTGTTCACATTGCTTTACCTGTTAAACTTCAGTCAATGGAGACACTAATTTTAGGAATCCCAAGGCAGGGATAACCAATAATCCTTTCTTAGTGGCAGCAAAAACTTGGCAAACAGGAATATTCAAAAGAGATTCAGTAGTCTGAGGAAAGGCTAGGCACTCAAAATCCAAAAATTAAAGTATTCCCTCCCAAAAATGTTTAACAGCTAAACAATGAATTACTTGTTTCCCCCCAACAAAGAGTCAAATGTCGTCTCTCCAAATATTCTGCAAGCAATACATTCTTTTCCCTATCGATTCTCCATACTCCTTCTCCTCTAACTTATAGAAAGAAGTTAAACATGAACTGTTCAGCTTTGTATAACACTGAATAGTAAAGAACTATTGTGTATATTCTCCTTGGACTATTTTTTTCTGACATTTTTGTAAACATCTCACTAAACCATGTTCCACATTGAAGTTAGTTGGTTTAAACTCATTTTAACCAATGTTATCCAACATGGTGGACAAGTAAACTCAGATCAGTGGTTAAGTTTTTTTTTTAATTAACATATAATGTATTATTTATAATACATTCTGTGATTTATAATACAATCTGTGATTTATCAGTCTTACATAGCAGCCAGCACTCACAACACATACCCTCCCCAGTGTCCATCTCCCAGCCACCTCATCCCTCAACACCCCCGCCCCTCCAGCAACCCTCAGATTAAGGGTTTCCTAAGATTAAGAGTTTCTTCTGGTTTGTCTCCCTCTCTGGTTTCATTTTGTTTCATTTATTCCTCTTTCCCTATGATCCTCTGCCTTATTTCTTAAATTCTGCATATCAGAAAGAGCATATGATAATGGTCTTTCTGATTGACTTATTTCACTTAGTATAATACCCTCTAGTTCCATCCATGTCAATGCAAATGACTAGATATTTTTGATGGCTGAATAATATTCCATTGTGTGTGTATGGAATATACACATACACACATACATCTTTATCCATTCATCTGTCAATGAACATCTTTCCATAGTTTGGCTTTTCTGGACATTGTGGTTATAAACACTGGGGTACAGGTGCCCTTTCAGATCCCTACATTTTTATCTTTGGGGTAAATACCTAGTAGTGTAATTGCTGGGTCGTGGGCTAGCTTTATTTTCAACTTTTTGAGGAACCTCTGTACTGCTTTCCAGAGTAGCTATACCAGCTTGCATTCCCAAGTGGTTAAGTTTTTAATTATTATCCTTGACTTGAAACTTCCATTTTTCTGACCTAAGTTGTACACAAAACAATTACGTTTTGTTTTTCCAAGAGGCAATGCAGTCATTGGTTTCCAAGAGGCAATGCAAAAATTTATTATACTAAATGCTCTCTTGGTGCTAAGCACCTCAAATAGTCTATGTTCTCTATGTACTATATGTACCATTACCAGATTGTGCTTATAAAAAAATTAGTATTGCCTATCTGTCTCTAAAGGCTGAAGTAGATGCTATGCTATGCAAATACCCCCATTCTCAACCAAGGCACTATTTACCCAGATGCTGAAAGTTTCATCTGTTGACTGCTCATACTTCAGAGCTGAATCTTTCCTTCTGAATTATCCTCATCCCAATAGTGTTTCTTGGCTTCTGGGAAGTTGGCGACATAGGAAGATCCTAAGTTCACCTCATCTCACGGACACATCTAGGTAACACATTAGTGCAACTAACACTGAAAACAACTCAAGGAGTAGCAGAACAGACATTCCACAGTTAATCCTAAAGCAGATGCTAAATCAAAAAGGGCAGGAAATATGGGAACCACACTCCCAGTTAGACTAATCACAAAAAGGAAAGACATCACAAGCACAGAGAAGGTAGAGGAGTAGACCTCACACAGATACCCAGGACACTGGGACCTGTGCTGGGAAAACAAGTCCTTATAACATGTGGCTTTGAAAACCACTGGGGTTTAACTGTAAGTTTTTTACAATCAGTGAGGCTTGAACTATGGGAGAGCTGAAGGGCAATAAGAAACTCAGTCCCCATCCTTAAAGAACCAACATAATAACACCACTGAGATACAGCATAGAAGCAGTAGTCTGAAAATCACCTAGGGTGCTAAGGACTTTTATTTACTAATCTCAGAATGTGCACTACAGAAGCAGGAATCAGACTTCTCCAAGACAAAAGAATTGGCAGGCACCATCTTCCCCACCCCCAATCAAGACAGCCAGACCCTTGTGGGAACCAGTGCAAATATACTCCACCAATCTTGCTTGTGTACCCTGCCTCCCCCTCCCCAGCATTCTCCTGCTGATTGCCCCATCCAACCCATCCCATTCTAAATAAGTACCTCTAAAGCAGCTCCTGCTGCATCACATCCTGCAAGCAACCATGGCTGGGACTGGCACCATTCCGAAGTGACTCCTGCCCTAGGGAGAAGAACCACACATATCAGTTCCACTGCTGCCCCAGAAATGGGCTGGAAGCAGACATCTGATCTGACTGCCAGCCCCACCCACCAGCAAAAGCCACTCCCCAGACAAGTCAAGAAGAGTACCCTGAAGGTCAATACTACTGCTTTGAGTGCAGGCTGTACCCACCCATGAAAACTCCTCAGGAAACACAGGAAGGGTGCCCTGTAGCTCCATGTGACCACAGACCCAGCAAACAGGCTAAATGCAGGCATCTTGTTGAACAGCTGACACTGACCAACTGTAAGCTTAAAACAGTCAGAGGCTTGCCCCCTTAACAGCACAGGGACCAAACCCTGCCCACAACAGGCAAAGTGGGCAACTGCAGCCAACTGGATTGAAGGCAAACACAGCTCAGCCACAACAGTAAGGCACATATACATATCCCCATATAGAGGATATAACTGAAGCACCCCATTCTAGTGAACAGAGACTATTGCACTACAGGGCATCACAGGACCTCCTCTTCATAAGGCCATTACTTCCAAGATCAGAAAATGTAGATGACTTTCTTAATACACAGAAACCATTAAACAAAATGAGAATATGGAAGAATAAGTCCCAAATGAAGGAATAGGACAAAACCACAACAAAAGAGCTAAATGAAACAAGTAAGCAATATGCCTGATAATTCAAAGTAATGGTCATAAAGATGGACTTGAAAAAATGGTGGAGGATCTGTGTGAGAACTTCAAGAGATAGACTATATAAAAAAGAACCAGAGATAAAGAATAACAAATTAAAAATACACTAGAGGGGATTATAAAATATAATGAGCCTGGTGGTGGATATTGTGGAGGGCATGTATTGCATGGAACACTGGGTGTGGTGCATAAACAATGAATTTTGGAACACTGAAAAAATTTCAATTTAATTTGAAAATTTTTTAAAATAAAATATAATGGAAACTTACATGCCAACAAACTGGACAACCTAGGAAAAACTGATGAATTCCTAGACACCTATAACCTAACAAAACTGAACCAGGAATAGAAAATTTGAAGAGACCAATTATTAGCAATGAAATAGAATTGGTATTCAAAAAATACCCAACAAAGTCCAGGACCAGATGGCTTCACAGGCGAATATAACCAAACATTTACAGAAGAGTTAATATTTATTGTTCTCCAAACTATTCCAAAAAATAGAAAAAGAGCTTCCAAATTCATTGTATAAGGTGGGCATTGTCCTACTATCCAAACCTGATAAAGATACAAACAAACAAACAAACAAAAAGAAGGAGGAGGAGAAGGAGGGAAAGGAGAACTGTAGGCCCATATCTGATGAACACAGGTGCAAAAATCTTCAACCAAGTATTAGCAAACTGAATCCAACAATACATTTACAAAATCATTCACCATGATCAAATGGGGTTTAGTCCACAGATTCAAGGGGGGGTTCAATATTCACAAGTCAATGTGCTACATCACATAAACAAAGATAAAAACCATATGATCATTTCAATAGATGCAGTAAAAGCATTCAACAAAGTACAACATCATTCATGATAAAAACCCTTCAACAAACTATGTTCAGAGGAAACATACTTCAACATAATAAAGGCCGTATATGAAACACCCACAGCTAACATCATACGCAATTTAGGAAAAACGGAGAGCTTTCCCCTCTAAGATTAAGAGCCACACAAGATGTCCACCCTCACCACTTTCATTCAACATAGTACTGGAAGTCCTAGCCACAGCAATCCTACAAAAATAAGCATCCAAACTGGTAAAGAAGTAAAACTCACTGTTTGCAGATGACATGATTGTGTGTGTGTGGGTGTGTATATATAACCCTTAAATCTCCACCAAAAAAACTACTAGAACTGATAAATGAATTCAGTAAAGCTGCAGGATACAAAAATCAATTTACAGAAATCCACATTTTTATACACTAATAATGAAGCAACCTGGAAGAGAAATCATGGAAGAAAATCCCTTTATAATTGTTCCCTAAATAATCAAATACCTAGGAATAAACTTAACCAAGGGATAAAAAAACCTATACTCGGAAAACTATAAAACATTGATGAAAGAAATTGAAGGTGACATAAACAAATGGAAAGATATCCATGCTTGTAGATTAGGAAAACCAATATTATTAAACTGTACATAATACATAGTACATAGAACATGTACTATGTACATACTACATAGTACATAGAACTAGAATAAGTTATCCTAAAATTTGTAGGAACCCACAAAAGACCCTGACTAGCCAAAACAATCAGGGCTGGGGTGGGGGTGGGGGGTGTGGAATATACCTCAAAGTTGTAATAATCAAAACGGTATGGTATTGGCACTAAAAAGGACACAAAGGTCAATAGAACAGAGTCCAGAAATAAACCTGTGTTTTTACAGCCAATTAATCTACAACAAAAGGAGGCAAAAATATACAATGGGAAAAAGTCTAAACAAATGGTGTTGAGAAAAGTGGACAGCTACATGCAAAAGAATGAAACGGGATCACTTTCTTTAATCTTGTTTTTAAGATTTTTTTATTTATTTGACAGACGGAAATCACAAGTAGGCAGAGAAGCAGGCAGAGAGAGAGGACGAAGCAGGCTCCCCGCTGAGCAGAGAGCCCGATGAGGGGCTCGATCCCAGGACTCTGGGATCATGACCTGAGCTAAAGGCAGAGGCTTTAACCCACTGAGCCACCCAGGCGCCCCAGGGATCACTTTCTCATATGAAACACAAAAATAAACTCAAAATGGATTAAATGCTTAAATGTGAGACCTGAAACCATAAAATGCCTAGAAGAAAACATAGGAAGTAATTTCCTTGATACCAGCTGTAGAAGTATTTTTCTAGAGATGTCTCCTCTGACATGGGAAACAAAAGCAAAATTGAACTATTGGGAGTACACCAAAATAAAATGCTTTTGGGCGCCTGGGTGGCTTAGTCGGTTAAGCAGCTGCCTTCAGCTCAGTTCATGATCCCAGAGTGCTAGGATCAAGCCCTGCATCAGGCTCCCTGCTCAGTGGGGAGCCTGTTTCTCCTTCTCCTTCTCTGCCTGATGCTCCTTCTACTTGTGCATTCTTTCTTTCTCTGTCAAATAAATAAATAAAATCTTGGGGAAAAAAAAAATCTTTGGCAGAGCAAAGGAAATCCTCAACAAAACAAAAGGCAAACTACTGGGACGCCTGGGTGGCTCAGTTGGTTAAGCGGCTGCCTTCGGCTCAGGTCATGATCCCAGCGTCCTGGGATCGAGTCCCACATCAGGCTCCTTGCTCCGCAGGGAGCCTGCTTCTCCCTCTGCCTCTGCCTGCCACTCTGTCTGCCTGTGCTCACTCGCTCTCTCTCTCCCTCTCTTTCTGACAAATAATTAAAAAAAAAAAAAAGATAAACTACTGAATGGGAGAATAAATTTGCAAATAATATCCAAAATATATGAAGAATTATACAGTTCAACACCAAAACAAACAAACAAACAAAAAAAACCCTTCAAATAATCCAATTTTAAAAATGGACAGAGGGAAGCCTGAGTGGCTCAGTTGGTTAAGCGGCTGCCTTCAGCTCAGGTCATGATCCCAGCATCCTGGGATCGAGTCCCACATCGGGCTCCTTGCTCAGCAGGGAGCCTGCTTCTCCCTCTGCCTCTGGCTGCCTGTGCTCGTGCTCGCTCTCTCTCTCTCTCTCTCTCTGACAAATAAATAAATAAAATCTCTTTAAAAAATGGGCAGACAACATTAATATTTTTTCCAAAGAAGACAGATGCCCAACATGTGAAAAGATGCTCAACATCACTAATCATCAGAGAAGTGCCAACCAAAACCACAATGAGAGATCACCTTATACATGTCAGAATGACTAAAAATCAAAAACAAAAGATATAAATGTTGACAAGGATGCAGAGAAAAGAGAAACCCTGTTGCACTGTTGGTGGAAATGCCAAAGGAAGCAGCCACTGTGGAAACAGTAGGGAGGTTCCCCCCAAAATTGATACAATTGCCATATGGACTAGAACTTCCACTACTATTTACCAAAGAAAACAAGAACACTAACTCAAAAACCCCTATGTTTATCATAGCGTTATTTGGGGATAACACAGCCAAGATATGGAAGCAACCCAAGTACCCATCAATAGATGAATGGATAAAGATATTACTTACACACGCACACACACACACACACACACACTTCCTCAGTCATGAAAAGAAAACAAAATTCAATCGACATTTGCAACAACATGAATCAACCTAGAGGGTATAATGCTAAGTGAAATAAGCCAGATAAAGACAATTACCAGAGCATTTCACTCATGTGAAATTTAAGGAATGGACAAGGAGAAAAAAAAAAAAAGACAAAAACACTCTTAAGTAGAACCGGTGACTGCCAGAGAAGAGGTGGGGTGAGGTGGATGGGTGAAATGTGAAATAAAGATTAGGAGTACATTTATCTTGATGAGCACTGAGAAGTATATGGAATGTTGAATTACATTGTATACTTGAAACTAATGTAACTAATGCAATGTATTTTAATTATACTTGAATTTTAAAAAGAAAAAAGAAAAAGAAAAAGTAGTTCCTTGCCTAAAGTTCTGTCCTCTCTCTGAGAAAAATTTGCATCTGCAGCCATACCGGACTGTCATTTACTCAGTTTCTGTTATTACAAGATCCTGTTATCCCCACTACCAGTTCTTTCCAGCATTGCCTCCCATCAGTTCTGGACTGCAGAGAAGAGAGCTTTTCAGTGATGCTGGACATTTTCTCACCAGAACATTTGATTTCTTTGGTGAATAGAGTGTCTTCTGGGGCTGGTGAGGTGTTTTTGTTTGTTTGCTTGTTTGTTTGACTTTACGTAGCATATCCACACTAGCATACCTACTTCTCTGAGCCTTTTTTATCCCCTACCATGGTGATTCTAAGGTTTCTAGCCTGGTCCACTAATAAAGTAGGCCATAAAACCACCTCAGACTAAGGAACCCACTTTATGGAAAAAGAAAGGCATTTGCCCCCACAAATCCACTAATCCTATCATACTTACTATACTACCCAGAAACTGCTGGCTTGATAAAACAACAAAAGAGCATTGGGAAAGAGTATCTGAGGTACCATCTTGGAGAAAATACCCTATAAGACATGGAGCCAGCCTCTAGGATGCAGGTATGCCATCAGTCAATGACCATTATGTTGCTGCTATTTTCCCAACTCTTGGAAACAGTCAATAGAATAAGAGAGAAGCAGAAATTACCCCACTTACCATCATTACTAGGGACATAGTTGGGGAAAGTCGTGCTTCTTGTAGTACAAGTCTAGGATCTGTGGACCTATAGGTCCTGCTTCCACCACAGTATAGGACAAGAGTTCCATTAAGTTTTTAAGCTATATATGCTGTCTAGTCCTTGTGGTTTTTTGTGTCAGAAGACCAACAGGCAAGGAAAAGAGTCAGGACCCTGGTAGAGGTAATTTATTCTTATCATCCAACCTAGAGTTACCAAAGGCAGAGAAGAACACGCTTGGCATTGAGATAATGCACCAGACACCTGTTAGTAGCCCCTTGCCCAATTTTGATAGTAAATGGGCAAGTAAAGGAGGTACTCCCAGAAAAGCACACCCAGGGATAGTCTGGGTTACTCTACCACATAAGTCAACTAACCAGTAGAGGTGTTAAGGTTATAAAGAATCTAGAACAAATAGTAGAAAAGGATGATCTGGGGTGTTTTGTTTGCATGGTACTGACACCAAATGCAGTAGCTGAGGCTAAAGTACATCTCTGTATTTCCTTTTGCAAATTTCCCTCACTAAAGAAGACCAATTAGAATTTTGGAAAAGTTGATCTCAGATGAAGTAAACTTCTTACAGATCAAGTGGATTTAGACATTACACTGTAATGAGTGCTATGATACACATTCAAGATACTCCCTTCAGGACCCAGAACTCATTTCCCTGGCTTCCGGTAATGTTTCCCACTAAAGGTTCACTGCTGAGTCCTTCCTTGGAGACTTTCATCTACTCGGAGGAGCAGCTTTATCCAAGATTATCCCATCCCCCAGGACAGCCCACATTGAATGCCAAGTTGGTTAAGGGGTACAAAATCTGACCCCTTTGCCTCATTTCAGACCAACATTAAAAGAACATTCAGTGCTCCCCTGTGATTGGCTGAAGCATTTCCTACAACTGTTTGAAACAGCAACATTGTTCAATTTCTTTCCCTGCTCAATCCTGGCTTATCATTCTCATAGGACTGACTTCATTCTCATAGGACCATACTGTTAAGAGAACTGGACAACAAACTGCACACAAATCCCACCTCAGCATCTGTTTCTTGGGCAACAGGACAAAGGCAGTAATGTGATGGCCACTGTGCCATACACTATGCATTTTACAATTTACAGAGCATTCGTTCCTTGATTGCATGCTCATCACAATTCCAGGAGACAGGATGAGTAGCTATTATTCCCATTTTGTAAATGATAAAACTGAGTTTCAAGGGGATTAATTTCCCAAGCAGGCAGGAAACATTTTTTCTTATTTATATTCCATCTCATTTTGGAAAAATCTTCCCAGATTGATGGAAGAAGAGTTAGGACTAAAATGCAAGTATTCTGAATTCTGCTTTAGTGCACCAAAAAGTAATTAATATTACAGAATTGACTCTTTTATTTTCTGGTTAAGTCATTCATTCCAAGTAATTACATAATAACCAAAGTCAAAGTTGATTAGAATTATCAATCCTTTTTTTAAAAAGGACCAGGCAAATTGAAATGAGGTAGTACTGTACTAAATTTTGGAGTTTTCTAGTGAAGGAGTGACCTTCCCACATTGCTCTAGAAAACATTATCTACCCTTAAAAATATAAATCACCCTGGACCACAATGTGAAGTCGTTCATATGTGAGGGAGACGATCATCATCCATCTGGATGATGTCTGCCTACTTCTGAGGTTCTGCTGCCCCAGTGTTGGCCAGAGTGAACTCCCTGTGTATCTATGCAGTATTTTAAGTCATTCCACTTTAAGCTAAAAGTCTAATGTAGAGAAAACTTCTTTAGTCTTTATGTAATTAAATGAACAGATAGTTCTAATTTACACAGATGCCACCTTTAAAGGATAACATTCTGGACTTCTGTCATCATCTAGAAGCTTGTCTTTTTGCTTGACAAGCTTATGAAAGGCATATCTATGGGAGTGTTGCCCCTCACTATGCAGTTTAGAAGGCTGTATTCCGGGACACCTGGATAGCTCAGTTGGTTAAGCATCTGCCTTCAGCTCAGGTCTTGATCCCAGGGTCCTGGGATGGAATCCCACATCAGGCTCCTTGATCACCAGGGAGCCTGCTTCTCCCTCTGCCTTCTACTCTCCTTCCTTGTGCTCTCTGACAAATAAAATCTTAAAAAAATAAAAAATACAAGGTTGTATTCCTTCCAATGACCCCGCTATAGCAAAAAGTGGTATGGAACTACTCTCCCAGAATGCCTTCAGAACTCAGAGCATATTTTTGAAAGTCATGTCACTTTTTAAAAACTTTTATAATGAATCCCTATCTTGTAAATGTGTATTTGGTTTTTTTTTAATTATGTTATGTTAGTCACTATACAGTACATTATTAGTTTTTGATGTAGTGTTCTAAGATTCATTGCTTAGTTTTTAAAAACACACAAAAACTACTTTGAGCCAAGCCCATTGAATAAGGCAAAGGTACTAGTATAATCTGGCAAGAAGGTCTTGCGAAGGAGTTTTTAAAGTTGCTAATTCTGTGTGAAACAAGGGAATTGAAGTCACCTGGTATGGAAATCCTCAGACAGGAAAACTATCCCTTTAATGGAGAGGGACTCCCTACTAGAACATTTAATTTTATGTTTAAGAGAAAGCTCATCTCTTCCCTCACTCCCTAAATCCCCAATGGTATTACCTAAAGGAAGTAAAGGCTATTTAGATCCCTCACTCAGAAATATAAATAAGGAGCAGTCATTCAATAAGATTTCTAGTTACTCTTTTATATGGAATTTGTAACGATTTGAAAAATTTTGGAACATTTGCCACCGCTCCCTATTACTTTTGTTATTCCTGCCTTGTTTTCTTAAAACATAGGGAATAGGAGAAGAAAGGGAAGCAGAGTTTCTGGAAAGAGGGAAATCTGGGGATAAGGTGATGAACTAACAGATTTGGTCCCAGAGCCTGGTACAATGACAGCAAGGAGGTGGGGGTCAGGGGTAAGGGAAGAATGAAGGAAGAGAGGAAAGAATCTGTCATTATTTATACTCTTCCAGCATAGAGATTGTGCAAGACAGTATGCTCAAAGGATAAGCTATCTCCTCATCTAATTAAGATATTTGAAGAAAAAGTGTATCTACTTACTTACACTAATCTAAACTCAGCAGTATGCTCTGTAAATACTGTGCACTAGATAAGCATTTGAGTGACTTAAAGTGTAACCCTAGAAGGGCATATTTACTGTGCCTAGAACTATCAGCACCTTGGTTAGGTTAGAACCACCTTGGTTAGGTTAGAACTTGATTGGTTAGAACATGGCATGAAACCCCTTTAAAAGTCTTATCAAACTTGTGTTCTTGGGGTACCTGGGTGGCTCAGTTGGTTAAGCAACTGCTGTTGGCTCAGGTCCTAATCCTAGGGTCCGGGGTCTTGCCCCTCATGATGCTCCCTGCTCAGTGTAGAGTCTACTTCTCCCTGTCTCTCTGCACCTTCCACTGCTCACTGCTCTCTCAAAAAAATCTTAAAAAAACAAAACAACAAAAAAAACTTGTGGTTTCAATGCTACAGCAAATCACTCAGATGAGTTAGGGAATCAACTGAGCATATGGTTATAACAGATCCCAAAAGTAATTCAGGCATACCAATCTATGCTTGAAAATTATATATAAATTTTGTATAGAGTTTCTAGAGATCAGAGCTGTGCATTAGAGATGAGGTAGGGAACAGATGTCATATTCACCAGTGATTGATTAACCAAGGTAATAGTTTCTGCCTGCATTGAAATGAAACTAAGCTTATGGATGCTAAATTAGCTGTTTCACATTTTTTATTTAATTTTGTGTGTGTGTGTGTTCCAAAATTCATTCTTTATGCACCTCACCCAGTGCTCCATGCAATACGTGCCCTCCTTAATACCCACCACCAGGCTAACCCAACTCCTCCTACCCCTCCTTTCCCTCCAAAACCCTAGTTTGTTTCTCAGAGTCCAGAGTCTCTCATGGTTTGTCTCTCCCTCTGATTTCCCCCAACTCACTTCTCCTCTCCATCTCCCAATGTCCTCCATGTTATTCCTTATGCTCCACAAGTAAGTGAAACCATATGATATTGATGCTCTCTGCTTGACTTATTTCACTCAGCATAATCTCTTCCAGTCCTGCTCATGTTGATACAAAAGTTGGGTATTCATCCTTTTTGATGGAGGCATAATACTCCATTGTATATATGGACCATGCCTTCTTTATCCATTCATCCAATGAAAGGCAACATGGTTCTTTCCACAGTTTGGCAACTGTGGGCATTGCTGCTATGAACATTGGGGTACAGATGGCTTGTCTTTTCACTACATCTGTATCTTTGGGGTAAATACCCAGTAGTGCAATTACAGGGTCATAGGGTACTCTGTTTTTAAATTCTTAAGGAATCTCCACACTGTTTTTCCCAAGTGGCTGCACCAACTTGCGTTCCCACCAGCAGTGTTAGAGGGTTCCCCTTTCTCCACATCCACTCCAACACTTGTGGTTTTACTGTCTTGTTGATTTTGGCCATTCTAACTGGTGTAAGGTGATATCTCAATGTGGTTTTGATTTGAATACCCCTGACGGCTAATGATAATCAAAATTTTTTCATGTGTCTGTTAGCCATTTGTATGTCTTCCTTGGAGAAGTGTCTGTTCATGTCTTCTGCCCATTTTTTGACATGATTATCTGTTTTGTGTGTGTTGAGTTTGAGGAGTTCTCTCTAGATCTTGGATATCAGCCCTTTGTCTGTAGTGTCATCTACAAATATCTTCTCCTATTCCATGGGTTGCCTCTTTGTTTTGCTGACTGTTTCCTTTGCTGTGCAGGAACTTCTGATCTTGATGAACTCCCAAAAGTTCATTTCCACTTTTGTTTCCTTTTCCTTTGGAGACATGTCTTGAAAGAATTTGCTGTGGCTGATGTTGAAGAGGTTATTGTCTATGTTCTCCTCTATGATTCTGATGGATTCCTGCCTCATGTTGAGATCTTTTATCCATTTTGAGTTTATCTTTGTGTATGGTGTAAGAGAATGGTTGAATAACATTCTTCCAAATGTAGCTGTCCAATTTTCCAAGCACCATTTATTGAAGAGACTGTCTTTTTTCCACTGTATATTTTTTTCTGCTTTGTCGAAGATTATTTTACCATAGAGTTGAGCGTCCATATCTGGGCTCTCGACTCTGTTCCACTGGTCTATATGTCTGTTTTTGTGCCAGTACCATGCTGTCTTGATGATCACAGCTTTGTAGTAAAGCTTGAAATCAGGCAACGTGATGCTCACAGTCTGGTTTTTCTTTTTCAACATTTCCTTGGTGATTTGGGATCTTTTCTGGTTCCATACAAATTTTAGGATTGTTTGTTCCACCTCTTTGAAAAATACCAGTGGGCTTCTGATTGGGATGGCATTGAACGTATAGATTGCTCTAGGCAGTATAGACATTTTAACAATGTTTATTCTTCAGATCCATGAGCATGGAATACTCTTCCATCCGTTTGTGTCTTCTTCAATTTCTTTCGTGAGTGTTCTGTAGTTCCTTGAGTACAGATCCTTTACCTCTTTGGTTAGGTTTATTCCCAGGTATCTTATGGTTCTTGGTGCTATAGTTAATGGAATCGATTCTATCATTTCCCTTTCTATATTTTCATTGTTAGTATAAGAAAGCAACTGATTTCTGTACATTAATTCTGTATCCTGCACACTACTGAATTGCTACATGAGTTCTAGTAGTTTGGGGGTGGAGTCTTTTGGGTTTTCCATATAAAGCATCATGTCATCTGCGAAGAGAGAGAGTTTGACTTCTCCTTTGACAATCTGAATACCTTTTATTTCTTCTTGTTGTCTGACTGCTGTTGCTAGAACTTCTAGTACTATGTTGAACAACAGTGGTGAGAGTGGACATCCTTGTGTTCCTGATCTCAAAGGAAGGCTGTCAGCTTTTCCCCATTGAGGATGATATTCGCTGGGGGTTCTTCATAGATAGATTTCATGAAGTTGAAGAATGCTCCCTCTATTTCTATACTTTGAATTGTTTTAATAAGGAACAGATGCTGTATCTTGTCAAATGTTTTTCTGCATCAACTGAGAGGACCATGTGGTTCTTCTCTCTTCTCTTATTGATTTGTTCTATCACATTGATTTCTGAATGTTGAAGCACCCTGCATCTCATGGATAAATCCCACCTGGTCATGGTAGATAACCTTTTTAACCTGCTGTTGGATCCTACAAGCTAGGATCTTGTTGAGAATCTTGGCTCCATATTCATCAGGGATACTGGTCTGAAATTCTCCTTTTTGGTGGGGAATTTGTCTGGTTTGGAGATCAGGGTAATGCTGGTTTAATAGAAAGAGTATGGAAGTTTTTCCTTCTATTTTTCGAAACAGCTTCAGGAGAATAGGTATTATTTCTCCCTGGAATGTTTGGTAGAATTCCCCAGGTAACCCATCGGGTCCTGGGCTCTTGGTTTTGGGGAGATTTTTGGTCACTGCTTCAGTATTTTTACTAGATATTGTTCTATTCGGGTTGTCAATTTCTTCCTAATTCAGTTTTGGAAGTTTATAGGTTTCCAGGAATGCATCCATTTCATCTAGGTTGCTTAACTTATTGGCATATAACTGTTAATAATAATTTCTGATGATTGTTTCTACTTCATTGGTGTTAGTCATGATTTCTCCCTTTTCATTCATAATTTTGTTAATTTGGGTTCTCTCTTCTTTTGGATTAGTTTGGCCAGTGGTTTATCAATATTATTAATTCTTTCAAAAAACCCAGTTTCTAGTTTCGTTGATGTGTTCTGCTGTATCTCATTTCTATCTCATTGATCTCTGCTCTAATCTTGATTATTTCCCTTCTTGTGTGTGGGGTTGGCTTTATTTATTGTTGATTCTCCAGTTCTTTAAGGTGTAAAGAGAGCTGATGTATTCTGGATTTTTCAATTTTTTTTGAGGAAGGCTTGGATGGCTATGTATTTCCCCCTTAGGACTGCCTTTGCCGTATCCCATAGGTTTTGGACCGATGTGTCTTCATTCTCACTGGTTTCCATGAATTGTTTAAGTTCTTTGATTTCTTGGCTGATCCAAACATTCTTAAGCACGGTGGTCTTTAGCTTCCAAGCATTTGAATTCCTTTCATACTTTTTCTTGTGGTTGAGTTCCAATTTCAAAACATTGTGGTCTGAGAATATGCAGTTGGTATCAGTTGAGCCATGATTTGTGACCCTGTATGTGGTCTATTCTGGAGAAAGTTCCATGTGTGCTCGAAAAGAATGAGTATTCTTGTACTAGGGTGGAATGTTCTGTATATATCTATGAAGTCCATCTGGTCCGATGTGCCATTCAGTGCTCTTGTTTCTTTATTGATTTCCTGCTTGGATGATCTATTACTGAGAGTGGTGTGTTAAGATCCCCTACTATTAATGTATTCATATCAATATGACTCTTCATCTTGATTAACAGTTGCCTTATGTAGTTGGCTGCTCCCATATTGGGGGCATAAATATTTACAATTGTTAGATCTTCTTGGTGGATAGATCCTTTAAGAATGATGTAGTGTCCTTTATCTCTACTTCTTTAGTTTAAAATCTAATTTATCTAAGAATCACTACCCTAGATCTCTTTTGAGGCCCATTGGCCTGAAAGATGTTTCTCCATCCCTTCACTTTCAGTTTGGATGTATCTTTAGGTTCCAAATGGGTCTCTTGTAGACAAAATATGGGCAGGTCCTGTTGTTTTATCCAATCTGCAACCCTGTGGCATTTTATAGGATTGTTTAGGCCATTCATATTGAGAGTGATTATTGAAAGATACGTTTTTATTGACATCATGTTGCCAGTGAAGTCCTTGTTTCTATAGATTGTCTCTGTAAATTTCTGTTCTATGTCACTATTGGGTTCTTTCTTCTTTTATAGAACCCCCCCCCCTTAATATTTCTTGTAGTACTGGCTTGATGGTCACATGCTCTTTTAAACCTTGCCAGTCTTGGAAGCTCTTTATCTCACCATCCATTCTGAATGTCACCCTTGCTGAATAAAGTATTCTTACCTACATGTTTTTCTCATTTAGTGCCCTGAATATGTCTTGCCAGCCCTTTCTGGCTCACCAGGTTTCTGTGGACAGGTCTGACGTTATTCTGATGGACCTTCCTCTGTACGGAAGGACTATCTTCCCCCTAGCTGCCCTCAGGAGCTCCTATCTAAAATTATGATTCGTCAGTCTCACAATCAAATGTCTCAAGGACTTTCTAGATTCATTGATCTTAGGGGTAGATCTTTCTGCCTCTAGGACACAAACACTGGTTTCATTCCCCAGATTGGGAAAATTTTCATCAAAAATTTGTTCAACTATATCTTCTAGTCTTCTTTCTTTCTCCCCGCCCCCCCCTCAGGGATCCCAATAATTCTGATGTTGGAACGTTTCATGGCGTCATTTATTTCCCTAATTCTGTTTTCATGGTTTCTAAACTGTTTCTTCCATGCCTCATCCCGATCCTTCTTCTCTATCAGTTTGTCCTCTAGATCACTCATTCTATCTTTTGCCTTGGTTACCCTAGCTGCTAGATCATTTAGATTATTAAAAAAAAAAAAAATTGGATCTCATTGGTAGTATTTTTAACTTCTTCCTGGGTGGCTTTCACTTCTGCCCTTAGAGACTCTATGTTGTCACTAATGGTTTTCTCCAACCTAGCCATTGCCTGGATAATTGTTACCCTGAGTTCCCTTTCTGACATACTGTTTATGTTCATATCTAATAGTTATGATAGAGAGGTCGCAGTTTCTGAATTTTTCCTCTGTTGGGTGTTCCTCCTTCTAGTCATTTTGGTGAGAGATGGCTGAGGGGATGTGTAGCTGAATATATCAACCACGATCCAGGCAAGGTGCAACCTGGAACACTTTTAAGCAATCAGAAGTCATCACTAAAAAAAGGAAAAAAAGAGAAAAAGAGAGAAAAGAGAAGACCCAGCCAAAATGGGCCCAAAGGTAAGATTTATAAGGTATACAAACAAAAGCAGACAAACAAAAAAGACCGACAAAAGAAAAAAAAAAAAAAAAGAACCCAGCCAAAATGAACCCCAAGGATAAAATTTATATAATACCAGGATAAAAACAAATACATGGAAACACTGACAGAGTAAAAAGATGGAAGGGTAGTTATAAATCCTCCATGTGGGTTAGGAAGGTTATTTTGGTTCTTCCTGGGTGTATCTTGATATCTTTGTTAAAGGACTCAACTTTCCAGAGATAAAGGGAGATTAAAACTGGTTTATATATAGGGGTAGTATTGATTAGGGAAAGAGGATTACCTTGAAGCTTATATCTATATGTATATTAAAAAAATAGGAAAGCAAAATGAAAACACAGGTATATGTATGAAAAAAGTTCAAATTAAAAGGTTATTATGGAATATTGTATTAAACCTGTAGCTGTAATGGTAAGTAGGTTAAAAAATTAAAAAGATTAAGTGAGAAGGAATTTAAAAAAAAAAGTTGTATCTATGAAATATACAGGTTTTCAGGTAATACCGGGAGCTTAATATCTTGTTTTCCCCTGATATTGGGGTTTTACAGTTTTATAGGGACCCTGTGGTTGTCTTCTTATTCTTTCAGCTGGCTTTCTCAGGGAGGGGCCTGCCGCATCGTTTTTCAGTCAGTTTTCCTTGGGTTGAGTCCTCCTGCTCCCTATCAATAGGCTGGGCTCTGTGGATACTGGTTTTTCAGGCTTTTGTTCCTTGGATGTTTTTATTCTTTGGAGACTTTTTGTGGCTTTTGTGGCTTTTTGGAGGTTTAGTGGAAAGCAAACTGCACTCAGCCCTCTGTCTCAGAAGCTTCAGTCTGCTTTACCCTCTGGGTGTTCCAGAACACACAGACTCCCCGTTTGCAAACTCTGAGCCGTGCAACCTCCCAAGGCAGTGCACACCCCCAGCCACCATCTCAGGGGTCACCCAAAGTGCCCACTGGTCTCTGCACACCCGTGCCACTAAAACCACAAGCAATATTGGTCCAGGGAGACCACTTCCAGTGGCTGCCTTTGCCGGGACTGCTGTCTGGGGTCCAGACTTCATGGTTTCACAGGTTGCTGCTGCCGGCCAAGAAATCCTGACCAGAGACAGTGCACTGAGTTCCTTCAAGCCCGGGCTGGAAGTGTCCAGACTCTCGGCCAGTCCTAGATACCACCGGCTAGCACCCGCATGGAGCTCTCACAGGTTGGGGTAGGAAGCACAGTTCAGACCCTGGTCATGCACTGCACGCAGAGCACAAAAGGCTGTGGTTCTAGAGAGTGCCGGCTGGCACCCACACCAGACTCCCTCACACAGGCCAGCGGGAGCGCTCCTAGCCAAGCAGTGGTGCAAGCAGCGGAAAGCTGGAGGCTCTGCCACACTCTCCCTGGCACAGGTGGTTACCGGTGGTGGTAGTCCTGGGTCTGTGGGCTTAGACCCGTGCCTGTGACTGCCTGATTCCACCCTGTTGCCCCTTAAGATCTTTTGCTCTTTTTGAGTGCTTTTACCCAGAATCCAAGTTAATGCTCGTCCCCAATCACAGGGCACTTTCCATATTGGGGTAGTTCTATCCAGTGGGTCGCTTCTGGTGGCTCCCTCCCCCTTCTGTTTATCTTCTGATATCAGTCTGATCATTCCCACTGCACTTTACCTCTCCACTGCTGTCTTCTGCCCCCTAAAGTTCCAGAACTGTATAATCCTACATCTCAGGCTGATTTCATGGGTGTCCAGAGTGTTCTGGTAGATAATTAGCTCACTTTAGGGGACAGGTTAAAATAGGGTCTCCTATTTCTCCACCATTTTGCCCCTCCTCCTGTTTCACATATTTCTAGCCCACTATGTCAGGGCAAGTGGGAAAGATAAGTATGTCCCTATAGTGCTTCTCTAAAAGCACTCTGTCTATATTTCTATTATAAAGTACCAAATATTTCTTCAGTAATCTATTTTAAAACAAATAGAAACAGATAGCTATCACCATCCAAAGTTAAGGGCCAAAAAAAGTTACTAGATTTTTGGAGTATTACATCTTGAAATAAAGCTCTAAGGAAGACAACTCATTCACCTAAATGAGTTTAGCATGTAGCTATCATTTTACCAATTTTGGTAGTTTATAGCTAAATTCCCCTTCCAAGATTCCAGTAGGAAAGAAAAAAAAAACAGAAAAGCCTCAGCAAGCAATGAAATATTCACTTATAACTTCCAGTGAACAGGGTGAAGCTTTCTTAATACTCTACCCTTAATTAGTATAGGAACCAAATGGAGGTATACAAATGATTTAATCATCAATATTGTGTTCTAAAGATTTAAGGATTTTGACAAAAGACATTTTTCAATCTACATAAAAATATGTAGCACTTAAATTTTAACTCTTCTTTTCAAGAAAATCTGTTGAGATCATCAGAAAGATTTTAGATAGTGTCTATTTGAGTTCTCTGGAATTTAGATCACTGAACCCTATTCATTAAAAACTAAAACTGTTCTAATTCTACAGCATCCCAAAGGTTCAAGTTTACCAAATCACATTTACATTTGGAAATTTCCTTTAATGTTGGCTTATCCAGGTTGTAATGTTGTGCTATAATCCAGGTAATGCAGTTAGTCTGCACAGTAATGAGAATACCATACTTCAGATAAAGCATCTTATTCACAAGACCCTTTCTTGGGTCTTTGGGGTGGATATTTATCATTTCGGGGACAGGCACATACTCCTATCTGTATTGAATTTTCAATTGGTTATAATACTGATAGAATAGAGTATCCCACTTCTAACTATGGAAGTTTAAGGAAGGAGATAGTATTTATCCCTGGGATCCAGGATACGGACATGGAAAGTAGGCTCAGTCAGATTATCTGATATTCTTAGCCAGGGCTTTACATCTGGGAGAAGAAATGTGAAGACACAGGACAAGTCAAAAATAAGTCAGCTGGAGCTGGCAGTAGCAAAAGACCATTACAAGTGGGGCCTAGCCATAGCAATCCATCAGCTGTGCACATGTTCCCAGCTACAGCATTTAACAAGATGGTTCCAGTGGCATCATGTGACCCAGATGTGGTTTCTGCTGTCTGTACTCAGTTCTGAGTCAGGCTACCTTCCTTTGAAGTCTACGACTATCTAATGTATTTCTAATAGGTATCCTTTTAGCTTTAAGTTATCTAGTCAATTTCTGCTACTGAGAACCAAGAACCCTAATTGACATAGTCTTTGAAAGGATTTTAGTAAATCCTTTTCTTATGGTCTTTCTTGAAATTACTCTTTCTCCTCTAGAAATTGTGTTTCCTTGATAGTGATGAAGTTTACTTTCATTACTGCCTGGTTTGTTTTGTTTTCCCATGAGTATTAGAACAGATTTTGCTTAGTTGATCTTGATGATCTCCACTGAACTTCATTAATATAGTGGCCACTATACTTCCTCAGTCATGTTTTACTGAAGTTTCCTTATATAAATGTAATAAACACTAGCCAACAAAAAAATTAAATAATTTGTTCTCTGCAACCGTTCTCAGAGCATTTAATACCCCAATGCTTTGTGAATCTCTAAGAGAATATAACAGAGCATTTCTTAAGATCTGCTTTTGGGATCTTTCTTGCCCAGAGCAACTTCTAGCGTGGTTTCTCACAGCACGGTTTAGAAAATACTGCACTGGAGAAACCTTTCTAGAATGCAAATAAGAGCCTATGCCCTTCCTGATTAGAACTCTTCAACAATAATTCATTATCTACCATAGCAGAGGTCAGTAATCTAAGTATAGCAGATGGGCCAAATCCACCCTTGCAATCTGTTCTTGTACTACCTGCAAGCTAAGAATTGTTCCTCTACAATCCAATATTAAGAAAAATATTTCATGACCGGTAGAAAATACAGAAAATTTGAATTCCCATGTTTACAAATAGTTAATAGAATATAAACATGCTTGTTCACATATTACCTGTGGCTGCTTTCATGCTACCAAGATTTATATCCCACAAGTGAAGCATTTACTACCTGACTTACTGCAGGAAAACATATGCTAACCCCTGTATTATAGGATCAAGTCTAAATCCCTTACTAAGCAAAAGACCCTTTCAAATCTAGCCCATGCCTACATATCCAGCCTAATCTCCCACACTCCACCACCTGTGTTTGAACACAAAAGAACTACTTCAATTTCACTATCTTGTTTCCAAATTTTTATATAGGGTATTCTTTTCCCAAAGCCTCTTTCCCCTCACCAAATCACAGACAAATTCCCATCCCTCAAAGTATTCCAGCTTCAGACTGTGTTGTTCTAAGCATGGAAATTGCTTTAATACTTATCAATATCTCTCCATGATTTTTCATGTACCATTAGGTTGCTTATCACATTAGTTTTTGATTAGTACATTTTCCTCAATGAATTGTAAGTTCCTTGAAGACATTCACCTGTGTTTCCCCAGTGCCTAACAAGTTATACATGTGGAAATTATGTGTCATAGGGAAAAAGGGAAGAAGAAAGGGAAAAAGGAAGAGAGAAAAAAGGGCAAAAGGACCAAGGGAAAAGAGGGAAGCAAATTTTTTTTTTTTTTTTGCTTCAGAGTTTAGTTCATTTGCTAGCACAAAAATTTTTACTTAATTAGAAGTTAATTATCTGAAAAGTTAGCTTATGATTAGAGAACGCAATGGGGGGCTATTTTAGATACCAAAGGGTATTAGAAGTATTAAATATAGATATATTTAACATCTGTTGACAAAGTATGTACACATTTACCATGTTACATTTATTGATGACCATATTTTTTCCTCCTTAAAAACCTAATAAAATTCATAACATGTAATTTTCAAAAATTCATTGCCTCTAAAGGAGCTTTCTTCTGGGTTATTTAATCCATCACACTTATTAGTTAAGATTATATGTAATCCTTACTTTATAGAGCTTTTAACAGGAATTGCAATAGACTTAATCAGTTTAGCAAATTTGCAAAATGTTTTCTTTTAAAAAGATAATTGGGTACCCAAAAAACAAAATTTGGAACGTTCTTTTTCCTGTCCAAAAAAAAAAAAAAAAAAAAAAAAAAAGATTCCATTTCAAAAGATTTCTCATAGTTTGCCAACTTCAAAGCACTAGATTTTTGGCTTTTCTCAAAGAAACCACTTCACCAGATGTTTGATGGTTCTTGCATACACATTTGTGCTTTCAGAGATAAATTTATTGACTGTAATTACTGGAAAAAACAGCCCTTGCACAAGGGGAACGTAAATTTCATGCTGAAAAATTTTACATTTCTTTCTCTAAGGAATTTTAGTACTAATATTTTAAGTTATTGATTAAAGTGGCCAAGCTTTTATTTTCCAAATAGCCCTTACCTAAAAGCTCATTTAGAAACAGCAGAAATGTAAACCTTAGGTGAAGAATAGCAATGCCCCAAATTATGCATACGTAGGAAGAAACTACTCAGCATTTCTGCATGACTCCTCATGGCCTGCCTACTTGGTATGCATTGCTCCACAGAGGCATCTTAAGACTCAAAAGGCTCTTAGCCCAGTGGCAGCCTTCTTGTAGCAAATTTTTCAGAGCTTGAAAATGAGCAGAAATACTTAAAGCAGGTCAGAATAACATAGTAATATACTTGATGGGGAAAAAAAAAAAAGATATTTACACATCTGACATTTTCTCAATGTATTTTCTGAACAGGAATCTTAATAGTATTTCAGTTAAAAATATCAGATACTTGGAGACCCCAAGTTTATTTATAAAGCAAAATGTCAGTTTGTTAATAACAAAAGATACTAAAATGTCAAAATATTTCTTCCCATATCTTTATTAAATCTTCCTCATACTAGGAAGACCACTGGAAGTTTGCATGAGGGGGGCATAGAAAAGGAAGCAAAGCAAAAAAGCCCATCACTTCTCCTGATAATTATATATGTATATATATTATATATATTTACCAAAGGAAAACCTTTGGTAAACTAGTCTGTTCTTAAGCTCCTTAGCCTTTCTCATATCATTTAGGCTTCTCACAAACAAGGTTATGTAATAAAATTCTGTAAGACAGAATTTTCAAAGAAAGTGGTGTGGCACAGACCAACTCCTAGAGGATGTTTAAAATAGGGACAGGGGGTGTGGTTGGTGTTGGTATAGGTATGTCCCTGTTTCCAGACTGGACATCTGTCCATGCTTGAGTTGCATCTTTGTAATTCTTGTCACACATCTAGATTCCACAGCTCCTAGGAATGATAAACCATTTTCTATGTAGTTGGGACCAATCCTATGCTTGCGGTTTCATTCATTTGTTCAATAGCTATATCTGAATCCTTTCAATAAATACTAGATGGAATCATTTCAAAGATATGCCAATTATATTCCTTATAGAAAATACTTACCCAGAATCTAAAAAGGATTAGCAGATGTATCCATTTTGACACCCAGGTACACGGTTGCGGGGGTTGAGAGGAAGCAGTTTTAGTAAACTTCCAAGAAATAGCTAGTCACTTTCTTCTAGCAGTCTCTAGTTAGGCTGACAAGATAGAACACATGGTCCACTCCACCTTTTGAAAGTACTTCTTCATTAGTAGGGCAACAGAACATGTACAGTTAAGATACCAATACAATCATGAAAACCAATGAATCATCACTGGAACTTTGCAAAGATGCATATTTTGCAATTAAACCTATTTTGCTGAACAAACATCAGAACAAAGTCGTTCTGCATTAGAATATATGCAAAATAGTCTTCTCTAATATAAAACCAGAACACAAATACATTACAAAAAGAGGTATCTATAGGACAAAACTATTTTGTATTCACATAATAGCTCATTTAGTTAATATTAATTTGGTACTATCCTGTGCAGGCCCTGTTCAGTGAATACAACAATTATTTTGTAATTCCTTTCCTCAAGGAGTCACAGTCCAGAAAAAATGTGGAACAGAGTTATGAACAAACATCACTGGTAACAGTAAGAGAAGGAAATGGGTATCAGAAAGAAAAAGGTAAAAACTGGGGGCGCCTGGGTGGCTCAGTGGGTTAAAGCCTCTGCCTTCGGCTCAGGTCATGATCCCGGGGTCCTGGGATCAAGCCCTGCATCGGCCTTTCTGCTCAGCATGGAGCCTGCTTCCTCCTCTCTCTGCCTGCCTCTCTGCCTACTTGTGATCTGTCAAATAAATAAAATCTTAAAAAAAAAAAAAAAAAAAAAGGTAAAAATGGAAGAAATGCATAATGTATCTAATGCAAACTTAAGAAATCTCAAGGCTTAAGAATTGGATTTGCAAGAGGCAGAAAGAGGCAGATTCTCTCCTCTTACTATTTTGTCTGTTTCCCAAATTTGTTTAATCTTCTACAGAGAGCTCAGACAAATTTAATCCAGCTACACTTGCTGTAGACAGGCAAGATGATTTCAAGCAGTATACTCAAATATAGTAACAAATTCACCTACACGGATTGTCATAAAGATTTTACTTTTACCTGAAAAGCATTCCAATAAAATAAACTCAATGAGAACTCTCAATCACTAAGACAGTTTGATTAACTTAAGCTTACATTCACAAATTATACAATTCGCTCTAATTTTTTTAAAAAGAAGCTCCTTTTGGGAGAAGATATTTGCAAATGATAGCGGATAAAAGGTTAGTATCTAAAATATATAGAGAGTGAATACAACTCCATACCCCAAAAATAATTCAATTAAAAAGTGGGCAGAAGACATGAACACATTCCTCCAAAGACAACATATAGATGACCAACAGACACATGAAAAGATGCCCAACATCACTTACCAGGGAAATACAAACTAAAACCACAATGAGCTATCACTTCACATTAGTCAAAATGGCTAAAATTAAAAACATAACAGCAAGTGTTGACAAAGGTGTGGAGAAAAAGGAATCCTTTTGCATTGTTGGTGGGAATGCAAACTGGTGCAGCCATTGTGGAAAAGAGTACGGGGCTCCTCAGTGTAAATTATGAATTACTAAACACTACTCCAGAAACCAACATTGCACTCTATGTTAATAAAGCTTCAATTAAAAATTAAAATTAAAAAAATTAAAAATGGACTTACCCTATGATCTAGTAATCACACTACTTGATATTTACTCAAAGAATACAAAAACACTAATTTGAAAGGATATGTGTATCCCTATGTTTATTGCAGCATTGTTTACAATAGCCAAATTGTGGAAGCAACCCGAGTGTCCATGGACAGATGAATGGATAAAGATGTGATATTTAAAGAGAACACTTATTGATACTACCTCACACCTGTCAGAATGGCTAAAATTAACACAGGAAACAACAGATGTTGGAGAGGACAAAGAGAAAGGGGAACCGTCTTACACTTGGTGGGAATGCAAGCTTGGTATAGACACTCTAAAAAAGTGGTATGGAGGTTCCTCAAAAAGTTACAAATACAACTACTCTACAACTTAGTAATTGCATTACTTGGTATTTACCCAAAGGATACAGAACTATAGATTTGAAGGGGTATATGCACCCCTATGTTTATAGCAGCATTATTAATAGCCACACTATGGAAAGAGCCTGGATGTCCATCATCTGATGAATGGATAAAGAGGATGTTGTATATGTGTGTATATTATACATACAATGGAATATTCCTTAGCCATCAAAACATTGAAACCTTGCCATTTGCAACGACATGGATGGAGCCAGAGTGTATTATGCTAAGTGAAATAAGTCAGAGAAAGACAAATACCGTATGATTTCACTCCCATATGGAATTTAAGAAAAAAAATAAATAACAGATGAACATAGGGGAAGAGGGGAAAAAAAATGGAGACAAATCATAAAAGACCCTTAATGATAGAGAACAAACAGGGTTGATGGAGGGAGGGAGGAGGGGAATGGCTAAGTGAGTGATGGGTAGGCAGGAGGGCACTTGTGATGAGCAGTGAGTGTTATATGTAAGTGATGAATCACTAAATTCTACTAAAACCACTCTTACATTATATGTTAACTAAAATTTAAATAAAATTTTGAAAAGGAACATTTTATAGGAAAAAAGTATACTCGTCATGATGGGCCTGGAGTAATGTAGAGAACTGTTGAATCACTACATTGTACACTTGAAACCAATGAGCACTAGTTATACTAGAATTAGAAAACTTTACTAAGTTCCTGTTTATTCACTCTATTTCTAACAGCAAATACATTTTCCAAAATTTAGAGTATAGTTACATATAATCATCCACTGAGGCCTAATAATGCACAAAGAAGCTGTACAGACTTGTATAGAAATACCCACTTCAGATTTAAATTCTTTTTGAGGCTATTTCCATTCATTCTATCTTTCAGGGAATTATAAAAGATTCTTCTACCTAAACTCCTTACCCCAACAAACCAATCTACCACACCATATATTTATAGCATGTTTATAGTATCAAACAATTTTTCCTTCCATTTAAATGCTAGAATTTGCATGCCTGATTACTTATTTAAAATATGGTTTATTTCTATAGAGACTTCTAAAGCCATTTAAGCACTCAAGAGCCAGGACAGAGTTAAGTTATGGAATATCTAGGACCATACTTCACAGAAAATATTCCATTTCTATCTAGACACCTTTGCCACAATAAGAATGGGGCTGAACAAAGCATTTGGGCCACAAGCAAAGGCCTATTAGCTTGTTTACTGAGCTGGAAGGATAGTTTCTCTCGTGAGGTAGGCTCTTCAAATTTACCAGATCCAAGTGCTCAGTCGCAAATATTTGGAATTTGAAATCTGAAGTCTCTCTCCCTACAGCCTCACCTTTAAAAAAAAAAAAAAGCAGAGTAAATCAATCACAGACAGGAGTACCTGTATAACAGAGAAGCGCCCTATGCAGTGCTTCAATCCAACAATAGTTCCCTGCTGGAGATGTTGGACTCCAAACAGGCCCAATCAGTGCCATTCCTTTCCCCGGAGTTTGAACCAGCAAAGAAATAAGAGATGCACAAGGCAAATGGGAGCCCAAGATTTTATCCCTGTCACTGGTAAAGGCTGACTCGGAAGATACAGCTTAATGTGAGAAGTGACCAAGCCTGAAAACCTCCTGCCCTCCAAATCTGGCCCTAGGGACAGACTACCCACAGGAAGGTTTGAGTCTGTAGAGCAAAGCATGTGCACAAGTCATCATTTCCTCTCTCCCAGAGTGAAGAAAGAAGAGTTAAAAAGAAAAAAAAGAATTCCTTTCATTTAGACCTATTGATAGGTTTCCTTCTGACAACTGATAAATTTCGATCAGTGCTGTTTCCTGTCAGCCAGATAATTACATCAACCATGACTGGAAAGAGCAAGGAGTAAAAGACGAGGCATGTTTAGGGGAAATTCCTCCTCAGAGAAAGCAGAGGAATAAAATAGTACCTTACATAGTTCACAAGAATCAATATAGAGTGGCTTTATGCCCTGCGAGGTGGATCCCTTGATTCTTTAACACCACACAGGCTTAACTAGAGAAACTTAGGTCAAAAAAAGAGAAGACTCCAGTCCCTCATCCTACCATCATCCCTCAGAAAAGTGAACAAGTGCCAGTGTGCTCTGCTACGCATGTAGAATGCATTCATGTTCCAGGGGAAGGTTTCTTGCCCCCGGCCCCCACTATCTTTTGAGTATAGTCGACAATGTTCCATTAGTTTCAGGTGTACTTGATCTCCCCTCTTACAGCACAAATCCAAAACAATCTTTTGGAGCACCAGCTATTTAACAGGAGTGGCCTGAGGAAAGTAAGCTGCCCACCACCTGGAGACCACATCTTTAGGGACAGCCCCTACTGATAAAGGAAGGGTAACTACCAGGCCCCTGGGCTATTAAGTTTCGGTGCAGCTCCTCCTGCTGATTGACGTAAGAACCTGGTTCATTGTCCAAACTATCCAAAGTAAATTCACAAGGTCATTAAAAATCCCACTGGCTGCAACACAATTTCCCTTATTTAAGGAGTATATGTAAAAGAAAGTTAAGTTTTCCTCCAATAACTTCCAGATATTCTGGAACAGAGGTGAGCTCAGGGGAATATTTAAAACATACTTGATGGAACAGCATTTAATAGGAATAGTTACTCCTTTAACAACGCAGAAAAGAAGGCATTATCTTTCCTATCAATAGAAATTGGTTTCTGAGGGATTTTTCATAAGGAACTCTTCTACATACCTGAAGAAACTTAACAGCAATGAATTGGACGATTCAACTCAGCTGTAACTGAATCAGTTGATAACTTACTGGGGGGAATAGGAGATCATATGAGAATACCGAAAGGAAAGAAGAGCTTGGAATAGGGAGATCTTGACCCTTTTGTGACAATCTGGGCCTTCAATGGAAAGATAAAAAGTTAACACCTCTTCAAATAAATTAAGTTCTAATAAGTGGTCTAATAGAGATGTGTTTCAAAAACAATACATAGAATACTAGAAGACAAATTTCCCATCACTGAATGGTGGACACTCGCTGACTAACAATGAATTCTCATTATTACTGCTCAGTGGAAATAGGTTTTAATAGTATAATAACCTCTTCAATTAATTCTGAAATCATTTATCACAGCATAACAGCTGTCAAAGCAGGGTAACAGTTTAGTAAAATGCCGTGCTCATTCACTTTCACACAACAGCGAGCTGCTTAGACTCTGCTTTTTAATCATAGTAATGCCATTCATACATCCTTTCAATGATATCCATTCAATTATGCAGACCAGAAAACCACGGAGCAGGATGGACCAGAAATGCCAGTTCCACAGACAAAATTAAAAAGCAACTTCCAATATCACTTTAGCACTCCATAGTTTGTTTCTATTCTACCAGCTTTTCCTTCCTTTTCATCCTACTTTTACTGCTATCCTTTTTCTTCCACTGTGTTTTCTTCTCTCTTGTCTATTCATTATTATCAGTCAAGGAGTCCAGAAGCACTGTTGGGTAACATGGTGAATCAAGAAAAGGCTGATAGTGTCAACATCCCCTTCACTGTAATAGGAAAAAAGGCGTATTTAGGAGGAAACATGAAGAAATCTTCCCCCAAAGGGAGGATATGGAAAAGAAGCCTTAGAGGGGTGACATAAGAAACTGGGTGCGTGGGTCAGACTCTCCACTTTTACCAGCACAGCTAAAAAGAATGGGGAAAAATCAGCAAAAGTTACCAGGCAGTAATGCACAAAACAGCCTCAGTCCCACTGCAGGTCAAGCAAAACTTTAGTGGTCTTCCCTTGCTTAAAGCAAACAAAAACCCAGGACCCAAAAGTACTCTGTAGCTCTGGGGAGAGGGAAGTGCTTTGGAAGAATAGTGGCACGTTTTACAGGAATTTTGGAAATTCTAGGAATGCATATTTTTAAAAATCCCAAAACATCACTGATACATACTTTCTCGTGTCCTTGAGAAGTGGAGGCTTAACATCAGAGTTAATTTGATTTAAAAACCTGAATAATGTGATAATTCTTAAAGAATTATGAGTGAAATTTATATTTCTCATTTCAAAGATGGTAATTAGTACTAAAGACGTTGTTAAATGCTTTCTTGTGTCATTATATAGCCAATCATCTCTGGCCTGAGGTTTAACTCAAGTCTATTAAAAACGTCATATGGTTTCTAACCATAAATATATCAGTCACACCAGAAGATAAAATTAGCAGCCTATGCAATGCTTATAGTAGCATTTTATGGCATACCCAGTATTGATATCAACAGCCTGAATTCAGTGGAGTCCAAACATGGAATGGTTTTATTGTCTTTAAAAATCACTCTTTAGGGGCACCTGGGTGGCTCAGTGGGTTGAGCCTCTGCCTTCTGCTCAGGTCATGATCTCAAGGTCCCCGGATCGAGCCCCACGTCAGGCTCTCTGCTCGGCGGGGAGCCTGCTTCCCCCTCTCTCTGCCTGCTCTGCCTACTTGTGATCTCTCTGTCTCTATCAAATAAATAAATAAAATCTTTAAAAAATAAAATAAAAGCCACTCTTTAAACCTCCTTTTCTTACCTCTTAAAAAATTCTGAGCCAGAGGCTCTAAGTTTCAAACCTGCCCAAATTTAAGAGTTCAATAAACACTCCCCTCTCCTAACTCAGCCTCCTTGTAGTTTCCCCCTTCCCTTTTCTAGTTTTAGCTTTTGCTTTTTTGAAGCAGAAACTAGAGCCTGGAGAAAAATGCCCAAAACATTGTTACCTACCCCAGGCAACTGCAGTCTCCTCTGAGCCAACAACATCCTCTGTGGTGGGCGCTGAATTACTTGCTTTAGTTATAAGGAGAGCACAGGTGAATTCTATTGGTGTCTCTGAGGCTACCTCCCCACTGCTAAACCTTCTGATGTGGAATGTTGGCTCTGAGTCCGTGCTTCCAACCCTGCCTCAGATGCCATCACCGGCAATCAGGCACAGAGTTTCCTTTGCATCAGCAGTCCTATGTAATAAAATTCCACCCCCTCACGTCCTCAACAATGCGGGCACAAGCTCCTCACCTGCTGCTCCCTTCCTCCTAATAGTTGCTTTCAGTCTGCTTCACCACTGCTTACATAACTGTGAGCAGATCTGCAAGGCTGCCATAGGAACAGACATCTAATCCAGGGTTGAGATACCGCTGTCATCTCTTCTTCCAAGCACCCCCAATTCCTGTGAGGTATTTTCTTTAACACCACTTTCTCAGTGTGTGAGGGGATTGCTATCATGAGTGAGAAGCTACAGTACTCCTTGCCTGATCAAGAACTCAAAAGCACAGGTGAATATCCTTGAAGCCCAAAACTTTTGCTGATCTCTACTGGGGGTGACGGCTGGAGCACCAGGGCCAATTCAGCTGTCTCTTTTCATGTGATTTGCTTTTCTTTTTTTAGTGAGGTATAATTAGCATATAACATTTTGTTAGTTTCAGGTGTACAACATAATAATTCAATATTTGTATATATTGTGAAATAATCACCACAATTAGTCTAGTTAACATGCATCACCATACAGTTAAAAAAAAACTTTCTTCCTGGGGCAACTGGGTGGTTCAGTCAGTTAAGCTGCCGACTCTTGATTTCAGCTCAGGTCATGATCTCAGGGTCCTAGGGATCTAGTGCCCTCCCCTCACCCCCGCCCCCAATTGGCTGGGTTCTGTGCTTGGGTTCAGTCTGCCTCAGGATTCTTTAGCTCCCTCTACCTCTCCCCCTGCTTGCTCATGCTTGCTCTCTCTCTCTCAATATTTTTTTTAAAACATTCTTTCTTATGATAAGAACTTTTAAGATCTACTCTTTTAGCAACTTTCACATTCGCAATGCAGTATTACTAGAGTCACCATGCTGTGCATTACATCCCCATGACTTATTTACTTTAAAACTGAAAGTTTGGGGGCGCCTGGGTGGCTCAGTGGGTTAAGCCTTGGCCTTCTGCTCGGGTCATGATCTCAGGGTCTTGGGATCGAGCCCCGCATGGGGCTCTCTGCTGGGCGGGGAGCCTGCTTCCTCCTCTCTCTCTCTCTCTCTCTGCCTGCCTCTCTACCTACTTTTGATCTCTCTCTGTCAAATAAATAAATAAAATCTTTAAAAGAAAAAAAAACTGAAAGTTTGTACCTTTTGACATCCTTCATCTATTTTATGTGATTTCATGCAATTTGTTTTAAAATTATTTTTTGATCTTTAAAAATTGTTTTTTTAGTCCATGCTATCTCTTAACAGAATACAAAGGACAGAACTCAGGGCTTAGTGATGGCTCTCTGTAGAATATGGAAACCCCCATTTGTTTTCCATTGCAGAGTTCCAGCAAAAATTCCCAAATTAAAAAAGTCTCATTCACCATCGTGTTACACACTGTTAACCAAAATTTGAGGAAGATGAGAATTTTTTCCAAGCTGCACTAATCCCAGAACAACTATTTTTTTTTTTTTTAAATAAAACCAGGGGATTTAGAAAACAATTTCATTGCTGCACTGAAAAATACATTCTAAAGGCCACTGGCAGTTGGGAGTCACTTCAATGAAGAGCTATACTTTCATCTTTTCCATTTGGTTCAAGTCTTTGTAAAAGCAAATGAAAATGATTATGTGACTAGAGAGTCAGCCTCCTCTTTGGAAGGAAAATTTTGAAATAAAAAATACGAACACTTTTGGGGTGCCTGGGTGGGTTAAGCCTCTGCCTTCGGATCGGGTCATGATCCCAGCGTCCTGGGATAGAGTCCCCACATTGGGCTCTCTGCTCAGCGGGGAGCCTGCTTCCTCCTCTCTCTGCCTACTTGTGATCTCTCTGTCAAATAAATAAATAAAATCTTTTAAAAAAATACGAACACTTTTTCAAGAAATCTTTGTGTTTATTAGATCTGCAATAGTATTGGTTTGGATCTCAATCTATATTCTTATTTCAGCAATCTCTCTTTTCAACCCATTCTGTTCTTTAATTATCTTATCTTTGAGCCCTCCTAGTAATAAATTCATGTTTTCAGTGTTTCTCTACAGAGCAAATCAACAGGAATGTGCTTTCCTGGGTAACATTTTCTTTTAGACTGTGTCCTTCTTTGTTTTTGTGCCCTTTCTGTGGTTTCCTCTTTCCTCTTGCCATGTATATAGAGATTTTTGTACGCTTGTTTGGGTGATTTGCCATAGTTACAATTCTTCTTTGTTTTACTTTGATTTTGCTTAATATGAGAAGCTCTTTCAAGACCACATTTGTTCTGACATTATGTGTGTGGAAACTGTCCTAATTTCTCTCCTACCAAATCTGGGACAGTGTATTTTTCAGACTCCATCCACTTCTCTACTGCCTAAAATCATGAAATTGGAGGAGAAGTTGCCTTGTTCAGGACCAAGTGCAGTCCCTGCTGGAAGACTGCAGGCTCGATCACTCTAATACCTCATCCAGGTCTCAGTACACACACACCCAGGGGTTTCCCACTCTCCAGGTTTAGGCTTGTTACTCCAGCTCAGCACGGTTCTCTAAAATAGAAAGACTTAGGGCTAGCCCTGCCTCTGCAGAGGTATTATAATGCTGTATAAGGGCTTCTACTTTCCAGGATATTTTTCTTCACTTCCCCTGGACAGATCTTGAGAGTAACTATTTCAGATATGCCATCCCTAACACAGAACGTCCTTTCTAGTGCCCAGCTTCTGGCCCTTCTTCTCTATCCACAGTTGCAGAATCTTGACCTTCATTTTACTTCATTCTCACCCCATATTCTGGAACCAATCTTACCAGGAGAGTGGAGAAATGATTCAAAACTATATTAAAAGCCTGTGCCAAGTGCTTTGTGCATTAGCTAAATTGATTTTCACAATACTCCTTTTTTTGTAGTAAGAAAATGGGAAATTAAGAAAGTTTAATAATTTGCCAGAATGAGAGAAAGGGAGAAGTAGAATTTTATCCTAGATCTAGCCAACTTCAAAGCCATGCTCTATTATACCCAATGTGTACTGATGAATGTTAAACAATAACATGGTTTTTTAACATGGTGGGAGGTAGGAAGCCTGATTTGTGATATTTGCAATTCCATGGTGTAAATAATCCCACCATGATCAACTACAGGTTGACTGTAACATAGGCAAGGCTGGTTGTAATATCATATTAACACATATCTATTTTTAGGAATAAAATAATAAATAAAATAATAAATAAATAAATAAATAATATAATAATGTTGATAATGAGCCAGTTCATATTATACACTAGCCTGACAATATTGTCAGTGTGTAATGTTTACCAAAATACCAAGAAAAAATTTGAAATGTGAAAACTTATACAATAGTTTTTAAAAAATATTTAATTATAAAGGGTTTATTATATTGTTTGCACTAATTCAGGGTCTTGAACCTCTGTGCTTTTGAGATTACCAAATAGACTAAAATTATGAGACATGGGGCCCCTGCATGGCTCAGATGGTTAAGCATCTGTCTTCAACTCAGGTCATGATCCCGGGGTCCTTGGATCGAGCCCCACATGGGGCTCCTATCTCAGCAGGGAGTCTACTTGTCCCTCTCTCTCTCTGCCTTCCCTCTACTCATGCTCTCTCACTCTGCAACTCTCTGCTTCAAATGAATAAATAAAATCTTAAAAAAAAATAATGTGGGGTGCCTGGGTGGCTCAGTGGGTTAAAGCCTCTGCCTTCGGCTCAGGTCATGATCCCAGGGTCCTGGGATCGAGCCCCACATTGGGCTCTCTGCTCCGCGGAGAGTCTGCTTCCTCCTCTCTTTCCCTGCCTGCCTCTCTTGCCTACTTGTAATCTCTGTCTGTCAAATAAATAAATAAAATCTTTTAAAAAAAATAATAATGTGACAAACATCCAGCTAGAAGGGATGTCCCCATTAAGAGTTTCTTGGGGCACCTGGGTGGGTCAGTGGGTTAAGCCTCTGCCTTCAGCTCAGGTCATGATCTCAGGGTCCTGGGATTGAGCCCCACATCAGGCTCTCTGTTCAGCAGGGAGCCTGCTTCCCTCTCTCTCTCTGCCTGCCTCTCTGCCTACTTGTATCTCTCTCTCTCTGTCAAATAAATAAATAAAATCTTAAAAAAAAAATTCCTTTAAAAAAAAAGAGTTTCTTAAGAAAAATTACTTAACTGACTTTTCTTATTCCACACATCAGAATTTTGATTATAATATTCCCAAAGGGTCTACTCAAATCATTCATAAATAACAGTGCTTAGAGGGCTCCCTTATGAATCCTCTTTATGAAAATGGCAAACATGCTTGCTTGGAAACAAATGAACACAATCCCTTTTAAAAAGTATATTCATAAGACAATGGTTTTAATTGAGTTACAAATACATACAAAAGCATGACCGACATTCCACAATAAAGTTCTGATATCAAGATCTAAATGTACTATGGAATTGTTCAGAATCGCAGCCCTTGAGGCCTAAAAGCCCTAGACATCTCTCCGCCATTGCACATTGTCAGGCACCATTTTTGGCACCATTAAGCACCCTGGATGGTACCAGCTCATGGACATCACTCTAGTCACTCCACAACCATTCTCATGTGTGTGCAGGAAGTTGTCAGCACAAACTAGGATTCCACCAGTTGGCTCAGGAAGTCAATAACAAGGAATAGAAATTCTCCCATCTTTAATAATATTTATGACCTTAAAATTTCAGTACAGCAACACAAGTGTAATTTCCTGTGGAGATCCCTATATGAGATTTAACCTATGACTTGGTTATTTAGATACAAATGATTGAAGTTGCTAATTTTGCCTAATCCCTTGCTGCTGTCACTACTACTGCTGCTGCTCCTCTTTCCTTCTCTACCTTTTGGTCATTTTATTGGCATCATTTGCCTTTTCGACAGCAGGTAAAGAGAAGAAAATACACGTGGTATAACATTAGCAAATACATTCATCAAAATAAAAGGCAAACATTTCTTTTGAAGAGAAAATTAAAATGATTGGCTAATATAATATTTGTGATTGGATTAATAATTTGAATATTCTAAGGAATCCTTCTCTTGTAAACCTGAGTAAAAAGGACTAACTATAAATATTAGACGTTTACAAAGTCTACTATTTAAAAACAAATCTAAGCATGAATATTATAAAGCTGTTGCCACAAAAGAAATTCAGTGTCATTCTCAACGATCCAAATCCTCTAAAAACTTGTATCATGACAATATCTCATTTGACTATAAATATGATATATAATTTTTGAATAACCAGACTTTTAGATTCCTATAATTTTCCAAAGGGATTACTATAAAAAAAGTAAAATTGGGTTAAGAACAACCAGTCTAGTTTTTATTTCCTCTTGAAAAACAAACAAAAATCTTAAGACAATCACAGAAAGTAAGAGAAATTACCATTGAACACATCTCCTTCCTCTCTCTTCACTCACAGCTTACTTAAAATGCAAACCAACTCGCCACAGTCCTGACCTATTCTCTCCAATTTCTGAATGTCAAACAGTTAGAGCAATTGTTGGCTGTCAGAATATGAAGTCTGTGGAAGCAGAGAAACTGGACATTTGGCATTTCAACATTCCAGAGCAAGTGATTTAATTATTTAATTAGTATAAGAGAAAAGCATTTACACAAAGATCCAGGCACACACTCTGTCATCAAAAATGTCTCTGAAATGGTAAAACACATATTAAAGAACTGGGGGAAAAGGACAATGTTGTATAAACTAGTATGAGTGCAAATTAACTCTTACATGTCAATGATAAATGGAAACAAAGTATGAAAATAATTTAATTATAAAAATCCACAAAATTGCTGTTTGCTATAGAATGCTTTTTATATATTTCTTATGAAGTTATTGAAAGTTTGAATTTTCTATTGCTTCAAACTAAAGAGTAATCTGTTTGATCTTGTTTTAATATTTATATAACTAAAATGCATCTATTTCCTTCATTACTTTTCAAATTCTCATTAAATGATTTTTAAATCATTTACCACTACCACTCAGTGCTTCACTATCTTCAATACATAAATAATGACAAATTTGTACATTAATTGGGGAAAATGTCCATTTATGTCTTCTCTTGAATATTATTTCATCTGGCCTTATTTCAGTTAAAAAAATATGACAAGAACAATACCTATCAATAGCAATGTAGACTAGGTCAGCATTTCCCAAAGTGTGTTCCTTGGAAGCCCAGATCTAAGAATGTTTTATTTAGTAATTTTTTGTTTTACAGGTCTGCCTTTTTTAGCATACTTTTTATTTTAGTATGTCAAACATTCAAAAAAAGCCACACAAATAATAAATGTATTGTTCAATGAATTTTTATGAAGTGAAACCAACACCCAAACCAAAATATTATTAGCACCCTGAAGCCTCTTTGAGCCCCCTTCCTTAGTAACCACTGTTCTGTTATCTAACAGCATAGATTAGTTTGCCTGTTTAAAAACTTTATATAAATGGAATCATGTAGTATGTACTCTTTTGTGTCTGCCTGTTATACCTCAAAATTGCAATAGTGAAATTTCTTCATGTTATTCTGTATTTATAGTTTATTTATCCTCATCGCTGTATTATAGTCCATTGTATGAACTTATCACACGTTATTCATTCTACTGTTAAGAAACATTTGAGACGTTCCCAGTTTAGGGACCCTTACAAATAATGCTGCTATGAACATTGTATAGTGCATGTCTTTTGGTGAGCATATGTATGAATTTTTGTTGAAAGTATAAGCTAGGGCTGGAAATGCTGAGTCATAAGATAAGCATATATTCAGCTTTAGTAATTACTGCCAAGCAGTTTTCCCAAGTGGTCATATGAATTTTACACTCCCGCCAGAGGATGAGCACTGCCCCCACTCTATATCCTTGACACACTCGGCATTTTCTGCTTTTATTTTACCCATTCCTTTGTAATCACACTGTGGTTTTAATTTATATTTTCCTGACGACTAATGAATTTGAGCACATTTTCACGTCCAACGGTCACTTAAATAATCCTCTCCTCTGACATGATTGTTCAAATCATTTGTCCATTTTTTCTATTCAATTCTGGGTTTTTGATAGGGATTTGTAGCAATTTTATACATATTTTATATATAAGTCTTTTGTCAGATACATACAGCACAATTATCTTGTCCTGCTCTCCGGCTCTCCTCTTTAGTTTCTTAATAGTGTCCTTTCATGAACAGAGTCCTTACTTTAGATATGCACATTTTACCATTCTTTTTCCTTTATGTGTCCTGTTAAGAAAACTTTCCTTCACGTCATGACGATAACCTCCTACCTTTTCCCCAAAAAGCCAAACTGTTTTACCTTTCATATGTAAATGTAAAGGAAGTTTCATTTTTTTTTCTTCCTACAGATGTCTAATTGACCCAGTACCTTTTATTGAAAAGATCATACTTTGTCCACTGCACTGCAGTGTCATCTTTGTTCTAAATTACAATAAGGGTCTATTACTGGACTCTATTCTATTCCATTGGTCTATCTGCCTGTCCTTATGCCAAAACACCCTGCGTTAATCATTAGTTCTGTGACACCTTGATAGGAGGAGATTCCCATTAAAATGACTATTGAAAAAAGTTAACAGTTTTTGTTGCTTTTCTCATTTACTATTTGAATTATCAGAAACCTTATTTAATACACTAATGTGTGTTACAATTATCTAATAGGTAGGGACACCTGGATGGCTCAGTCTGCAAAGCATCTGCCTTCAACTCAGGTTGTGATTCCAGGGTCCTGGGATCTAGCCCCTCAGGGGGCTCCCTGCTCAGTGGGGTTCTGCTTCTCCCTGTCCTTCTGTCCCTCCACCCCCCACTCACACTTGGTCTCCCTTTCTGGTCTCTCTCTAATAAATAAATAAAAATCTTTTTAAAAATATCTAATAGATAGATATATCATATGGTGTTTCCCAAACTTTAATTTAACTATGGAATTTTTTTTCTGCAAACATCTTATAGGACTAGTGTTCTGAGTAGCATTTTGGGAAATAAATAGATCTGTTTTCAGGTGGTAAGAGCTGAGCTTCAGGCCAACTCCAAGTTGTTGATGAAAACTTATAGCCCCCAGCATGAGATAGGGTTTTTAATTTTCTTCACAACATGCATGAGGTCAGTTACATTAAGTTCCACATATCCAGGTGCTTAAAAGAAGACAGATACCTATATTTTGGAATGCAATGGGCAAAATAAAAAATCTTCTTTTAGAATTTTCTTTGCACTCGTAGGTCTTATGGACTTTTGATGCTTCATCCTTGATTCAAAATGAGAATGTATAAGAAAATTAATTCTTTTAATATAAATTTTAGCCACCCGGACTTCCCTGGCATCCAAAGTTATTCTTACACTGAAGGTATATTAAAGCAAGCTCAGAAAAACCCAACATAGTAGCACCACCTACCTGACTTTCCATGGAGCTCTAAGCTTTGAAGCTCTATTTGCTATTGGAGATGGCAGAGTTCCAGATATAGGAAGAGTTAATATCTATAAATCATGTGACCCTCTACTTCGTCTTATTTAAACCTAGCCAAGGCTTGGACAACTTTCATCACCTAATATAAAGACTGCCCTTCCCCCACCCCCACCATCATCCTGATGTCTGATTAGCAAGGGACCCTTAGACACATTTTTTCTGTCACAGGATAATCAAAGTCATAAAGATGCCATGATTAAAGTTCTAAAATTTCCCAGTTTTTGCTTATATTAAAAACATTTTGGGACTTCAATTTGTGAAATAAACCAAGGTTATTCTGTCTATATTTAGCTACTGTAACAACTCGCTAGAAAAATTAAATGTATGTATTTCACCCTAAGAGAAAATAGTGACTATTTCAGCAAATAGAGTGTTTCAATCAGCCACATAAACTAAATAAACACATCAAATATGCTGGTTAAATTGGGATTTGTGGACAAGTACGCCTGCAAATACATTAATACAACACCCATATCCAACACCTATTAATAAGCATCTTATCACTCCTACTGGGGGCCAGGGTCTTTTAAAGCTAATTCTACCTGAGTAAGTAAGGGATCTGGTGAAGCATGGTGGGAGAAGCCCAAGTCAACAGACCTGAGTTCGAACATTTATCCTACCACTTAAGGTCTGTGTGACCCTAACTAAGTCATTTAGACTTTTGAAACTCCACTTCCCTGATTTACAAATTAATAGTAATATCTACCCATAAAGCTCTATTATATAAGATGTATATGTGAAGCACTTAACCAATTACCTGTCATATAGAGAATATTGAGTAAATATCCATCACTTTTCCCCAATCCCTTCACCAACACCAGGCATTTAAGGATGTCACCAAAGGATCATTACATTTTAATATTTATTTCAAGTTGACCATCTTCAGCTTGAAAATTATGTGCACCTCTGAACTTCTCAACACTTCAAAATAAACTGAATTTCTAAGAATACAAATACGGTACCACAGTGGATGAATTGAGAATGACTTCCAGAAAAACAAATTTTTATATCTATGTGATAAGAGCAAAATACAATGTTGGCATTTCAGTGTCGGCATATTAGTACTACTAGTATTTATCCAAGCAAGATTCCATATATGCATCTATAATATTCTCTACTCTAAGAGCAGAGTAGGAATTTTAGGCTTTCCTTAAACTACTTAAGTTTTTATCATTTTATTTTCTTTAGCTAAAGGCAGACATGGCTGAATTACTTCATGCTACAAAATAGAATCTTTAGACACTTCCAAAATGAAAAGCAGTTAAAGGTGTCAGCTCTCAAGCTACATTATAATTAATACAAATCAGAATCTTACCAGAAATATTTCAAGTTTATGGTTAAAACTGTTCTTAACTGTAAAAGTCCAAAATCAAGTTTAAGGTTAGAATTGCTCTTAACTGTTAAAGTCCAAAATGTGGAGCATAGACATTGCTCAAAAATAATGTCACCTAAGGATCAGAATTCAGCAGAAATTGACAGCTGAATCTCTTCTATTACTATAGGAGTCAAGATGACCCACAACTACTTCTGTTGCTAGTATTTAAAAATTTGTGCTGATCACAAATTTCTTAGGGGCCTTCTTTCTCATGACATCTTATAACATTCTTAATTATGCCATTATGTGGACTATGCTGGAGTCATGTTCAAATTTTATTTCTATATGTTTGTCTACCACTTAAGAGAGCAATACTAAATGTAAAAACTATGAAACATATGCCCCTGAAAATCCCAGATTATACTATTTCCTATATTAGATGTACTGATGTTATAAAAGAAAGAGGTTGAGGGAGAAATCTTCTGATCCACATCTTCAGACTGATACAATAGAAAAATTAACCTATTTTTCACATCAGCTTACATTTAAACTAGAGATAGATAGGAAGGAAATTCCAAATGTTGGGCTGTTCCTTTGACACCAACTGAAATAAGCCCATGGGGGTGGTATGAAAGACTTCTGAAAAGGTACTGTGGCAGCAGCTGGCTGCCTTTATCTTATTCCAGACCTTCTGTTTTCTAGTTTGCTGTCCTCTGCTGTACATTGCCTCTTGGATGTAGTGACTCCCTCAGTGGATCTCAGTTTTCTTCCCATCCAATATTCATTTGTGGAACAACCTCACTGCTACTAATCATCACCATTACCTCTGGTATTTTATCTCTTAACTGCCCTATTTCTTGTTTTCTGGTTACCAATTCAATGCTGAAAAACTGACAGGTGCTTTGTTTTATTTTGTTTTGTTTTGTTTTGTTTTCTCTTGTCTTGTTTTGTTTTGCCTCTCCAACAATACCAGTAGGAAACGTTTAAGGAATTCAAGCTATTCATAAATCATCATTACCAAGAAGTGGCCTACCATTAAAGACAGTGCCCATGAGCAATTCCCAGCATTCAAATATCTTACTCTTACTGCATGCATAATGAATCTAAGAATTATAACTAAGAGATTTACAGCATTGGCTATAAGCTACATCTGAAACCCAAAATGAATTGGGTTATAAAAAATACTATGAAGGCTTCTCATTATATTCCATATCCCCAAGTAAAATTATTAAGAAATTTTGGTCTAAAATCTATATTGATTAGTAATAATCAAAGCCCCAAAATAATGCATATGTCCACCAATAAGAGACTAGTTAAGAGACCAATGTAAGTTCATACAATGGAACACACACTACGCAGTCTTAAAAAGGAATGTGTTGGAGAGGATGTGGAGAAAGGGGAACCCTATTATACTGTTGGTGGGAATGCAAGTTGGTGCAGCCACTTGGGAAAAACAGTGTGGAGATTCCTTAAGAATTTAAAAATAGAGCTTTCCTATGACCCTGCAATTGCACTACTGAGTATTTACCCCAAAGATACAGATGTAGTGAAAAGAAGGGCCATCTGTACCCCAATGTTCATAGCAGCAATGGCCACGGTCGCCAAACTGTGGAAAGAACCAAGATGCCCTTCAACAGACGAATGGATAAGGAAGATGTGGTCCATATACACCATGGAGTATTATGCCTCCATCAGAAAGGATGAATACCCAACTTTTGTAGCAACATGGATGGGACTGGAAGAGATTATGCTGAGTAAAATAAGTCAAGCAGAGAGAGTCAATTATCATATGGTTTCACTTACTTGTGGAGCATAAGGAATAACACGGAGGACATGGGGAGATGGAAAGGAGAAGGGAGTTGAGGGAAATTGGAGGGGGAGATTAACCATGAGAGACTGGACTCTGAAAAACAATCTGAGGGTTTTGAAGGGGCAGGGGGTGGGAAGTTGGGTGAGCCTGGTAGTGGGTATTATGGAGGGCACATATTGCATGAAGCACTGCGTGTGGTGCATAAACAATGAATTCTGGTACACTGAAAAGAAATTTTAAAAATAAAAAATTTTTTAAAAAAGGAATAAGGAAAATCTCTATAAATGCCTGTGGAATGACTGCAACATATATAATTAAGTGAAAAAAGAAAGATGCTGAAGAATGTTTGTAACGTTATACTTTGTGTAAGAAGTGGGGTGAGAGGGAATACAAATATGGATGCTTACTTTTCAATATTAAAAAATGAAAAATAATCAAAAACCTTGAAAGTATGGTTACCTCTGGAGGGAGGAAAAAGAACAGGAAAAAAGCTTGACTTCTGTTAGATGTATTTTGTTCATAGTTTTGGCTTTGGAACCACATAGTATTTTACACAATTAAAAACAAAGTACAATTTTAAAGACTCAGGTTCTAGTTAAGATAGAATAAGCATACTTCATCCTTTTACTTCCACTGAATACATACTATACTTTTATACACGCTATAAAACCTGGACAGAATGCATGAGTACCTTTTTGAAGACTGAATAAATAACAGCAGGTGTTAATCAGAATCTAAAATATTGCTAAATCAGTGAAGTTTACCATTTTTCCCCTCTGGTATCCCCCATTTGAATTTACCACAGCCAGAAACTCAGAAGTGAGCATTATGATCCAGACAGACAGGAAAAGCCACCAGCTCCGGTTTTATGGTCAGAAAATGGCACTCCTGACACCTAAAGGAAATGTGGAAATTCCCTGAGGTTTTTTCTTCCTTTTTCTCTTTCTCTAACACTCCAGTCATGAGGCAATCCTGTAGCAGGGAGTCAGCAACAGCTATGGAAACCCACAAGTGCCACAATAACCCACAGGGCTAAAAAGGCCTCCTCTCAGGTATTGCTCCCATTCTAAAAATACAAGACAAGACCCAATAGCTTCTCTCTCTCTCTTTCTCTTTCTCTGTGTGTGTGTGAGTCTTACCTCTTGGACCAGGACACCAACTCAATCACAGAAGTGAGCAAGAGAGTACAACAAAGTAGGGTAACTATAACTCCAAATTCTGACCAGAGGACCAAAGGGGGAGTCTCAGAAATCAGAAAGTTCTGGAGGGAGATTAAAGATGCCTGGGTCTAATTAGCATACCAGTGATGCTGGGAAAGAAACTAACAGATTTGTCAATGCCCAGATTACAGACTGACTGCTGGATTGTATATACCAAGGCAGATCTAGAAAGCATTATAAAGGCTTTGAAAACTGAACTGACATTGGAATTATCACCCATAAAAGTCATGTTGGAGCTTATAGCCTAAACCTAACTAGGTCGGTTGCCTGCTAAAACAAAAATATCAACATTCTACATAAAATTTAAATAAGACCTCATAATATAATGCTCAAAATATTCAGGATGCAGTCCAAAACTACTCAGCATATTAAGACCTGCAAAAATTTCAAGTCATATAGAGAAAGGTCATCAATAGACACCAACATCCACACTATTAACATAGATTCTAGAATTATCCGGCAAATATTTTAAAGTGGCTATTTTAAAAGTACACTGGGACAAGAAAATGCAAACATTCTTTGCAATATATGTTAAAATAAATAGTATCAAAAAGAAATAGAATATATAAAGAAAAACCAAATGGAAATGTAAAAAACCACATGAAAATTTTAGAACTGAAAAATATAATAACCATAATTAAGAACTCATTGGCTGGACTCTGTAGCAGATGGATATTAAAGAACTGCTAATGGAAAACAGGGATGTCTGGGTGGATAACTCTGTTGAACATCTCACTCTTGATTTCAACTCAGGTCTTGATCTCAGGGTCATGAATTCAAGGCCCATGTTGGGCTCCATACTGGACATGGAGCCTACTTTAAAGAAAAAAAAAAAATTGCTAATGGAAGCTTTCCAGACAGAGAGGAAATAATACCACACAGAAATCTGGACCCCCAGGAATGAAGAAAAAGCAACAGAAATGGTAAATATCTGGGTACATACACAAAAGACCATTTTTTCTTCTACTGAACACCTTAAAATATGTTGATATTTGAAAGCAAAAACTATAACATTGTTTTGATGTTTAGTATTTGTAGATATATAACACACTGGTAGCAGAAAGGGATCTATAAAGTAGTAAGTCTTCTATATTCCAACTAAAGTGGTAAAATATGGATTCCAAGCCAACTGTGAAAATTAAGTATTGTTAAGCCCTAGACAAATAACTAAAAATACTATAAAGATAGTCAAGAGCACAATAGGTAAATTAAAATATAATAATAAAAATATAGTTAAGTAAATTAATTTGAACTTAATAATAGTTTACTCATAATTAATTTTTCTCTTCACAAAATATTTCTATTTCCTACTTCTGTCCACTAAAAAGGCCTAAAAAGAAGGATGATCCAATGGCAATGAAAAACCTCAGTGTCCATATTTTGGTTTCTAAATACCATTACCCACTTAAAGAAACAGAAGAATGTGGAGAAATAGTTGATTTAGGTCTGGAAAAGGAAATGTCAAATTAAGCTTGTATGTGAAAGTAAAGAGACTATAAAAAACCAGGGTCATGTTAAAAGAACATAGGCAATCATTCCCACTGACCAAAGATGAGACAATTTGAGCAGCCAAAAAAGAATAATGACTCCAGTATATTGAAGAATATCAAACATTTTATATATTTTATATTTTTTAAATATGTTATATATATTTATATATAATAAGTTCGTAATGATATACACAATAAATAAGATATTCTCTAAAAAATAAGACTTAATTGATCACCTTTAAATGTTGCTAGGGCATCAACTCACTATGCTGATAACTGACATATCAGTGGAAGCAATCTGTCATTATCCTGGCTTCTAACATGGATCATATTTCAGGATGATCAAATGGTTATTAGGGAAAGATCTTCTTTATATAAGAATCAGAACTAATAACTGCAAGACAAATGAATGTCAGAATTCAATCCCTATTGAGATCATGGACTTTAGGAACAATCACCAATGGCCACTAAAACCACTGAAAGGTATATGGGGAATTATAACCGAGGGACCAGGCAGATACCACCTGAACCTATTTATCAGTCTCATCATTAAAAAGCAACAGCAGTATATATGTACCTCCTCATGTGGTACAGTAAGAATACTGTATTTTTAAAGGAACATGATTTAATCAAACATCTACATATAATCTAATTTACAGGACAGATAGAAAAAGTAACATACTAAAGACACCAAAAGAAATTATCAGCTAAATCCAAAACTTGAGAAATTCTACTGAACAAATTATCTAATATGTTCAACAAGTAAATGGAAGGAAGAAAACTATTACAGAGTAAAAGGAAAATAAAAAAGAGAAGGAACTTAAGAGATAAAATGAACAAATGTGAGATCCTGATTCCAACAAAATACAAAAGGATATAGTTGAGACAATGAGGGAAAATAGAACATAAACTGGGTATTCAACAATATTGAGAAATAAAATGTTTTAACATTATTGTGGTTACATTTTTTTTAAAAAGTCATCATGTATTAGAGAAACATACTTAAGTATTTATGTGTGAAATTATTTGATTTCTGGGATTCTCTACAAAATCCTCCAGAGGTATCCAAGCACTACTTATGCATTAAATTACATTACAAAGTAAGTAAAATTTGAAAACCCATATTGACATATTGGCTGGATGGCACCACTCAAGAAAAAGAACTGTGGTAAATAAGTATCTAGTGGTTAACTCCACACTTCACAACAAATTTCAACTGGCTGTAACTAGTTCTGTATTAATCATGGGTAATACATGGCCTACCAGATGCCATCATGTCTGAATTGTTAAGTTCATGGAATCTGTGCATAAAAACTATCTGAACTACCACACTGCACCCCATCATTTCTTCATAGATGATCAGGCTGAAAAAATAGTCTAAACCACTGGAAGTACTCTTTTTTTGGGCTGCTGGAGCACACCTTTCTCTGATTCTCCCATTATTCACCACATCATTCTTGGTGGTCAGCAGTGTTCAGGGGTGTTGAATTCTGAAGATGTGCTTAAATTTTCCCCATACCAGCTTCAGAGAGAATATAGAGCATGAGAAGAGAGTGTGTCACTAACTGATTAAGTCAATCTTCCCTCCAGAGCAAACTGACTACCACTGAACCATTAAGGCCTTTCTCATAGCATCACAGCCTACACATTTCAGGCCATTATCTCAAGAAAGCCACAAAATGAAGAAAGCAATATCTACCTATGGGTGACTTTAACTAAGGATAGGGTCCCCTACTGTTTCCAAGCCACTAGAATAAAAATCCACAGTATTTACTATGTTGAAGAGCAGTGTGGTTGAAGGCTTGCTCATTTCTTTTCTGTTTTTATTCTTCTGCCCAACACAACTGTCTGCTTCCTGTGCACATCTCATGAAAATTGGCAGGTGAATGATCAAAATAATCGAAGGGCCCTTATGTATCTGAAGAGGCTATCTTGCAAGTTAATAAAGTAATTCTCGGGTTGTCACACACCTTTTCTGTGATAGGCTTATATGCCTTTCTTTAAACTCGATATACTAAGGCTGAAATAATAATGTAATTGAAAGCCTGGTTTTGTTCACAAAATCATTAAGAGTCTGAGCCTACTCACAGCAAAGCAATTTACAATAATATTAACTACCTCCACTTGAAAAAAAATCATTATTGTTTAATTACTGATCCTTTACTCTGCATTGATCAAATCTGAAGCCACAGTTTCAGGAACTGAGAATCAATTGGATGTTATTGGATATTCTAGTATAAATCATATTTCAAAATATATCTACCCTTGGTAATTACGAAACAATATTCATAGAGAATATTTTGGTTTATAGTGATCTTTTGAGGCAAAAATCCAATTTCTACCTTTCTTCGACATTTTTATAATACTTACTTTAGTAAGGTAAGTAGTTTTGACAAGGTTTGTATGCCCTGAACAAAGGAAGACCCAGTTCTTCATAAATATTTCTTAGTTTGTTGATTTAGGTTTGTTATATATTCACTCCAAAGTCAACCCTACCATCCCACCAAACATTTCTATGATTTTAAGAACACTTGGCCAAGCATACGTGATTAGTTTCATGTGGAAACGATTACAGAAGCAACAGTTAGAAAATTACCTATGTGGGTTCTTTCCAACCCCATGATTCTATGTCTTATTTATGCCTGTACAAGTAGTTTTGGTTACCTATTCAGTTCATGAAAGAAACTAAAAAACAGCCATAAGATGTTATCCCATCTTTCCAGCTCCTCAGTTTCCAGTCTCTTAACTGAATATGAATCCAGTGAAAATTTGTTGATTTTTCTGGAATACTAAAGATACTAATTCCTTTGCAAGAGCTGGCATTGTTGATAGATTTTACTGAAGGATAACCAGACATGGCCTCTGTTTTCTTTTCTCTCCCTTTCCCATACCATTTTTCACTTTTCTCCAAATCGGAGAACAAATATTTACCAAATTCATCTTGTAATCATGAATAAAAACAATAGCAACAACAGCAATGCTTATAGTTGCAAAATTAAAATGGCATTGCTTTTAGATGTCATACTACAAAGAACTAAAAATGGAATTAATTCTCAAATATAAACCTAGATATCATTCTGTAACTGCTTATGATTCTCCCTTACATTTTTTTTGCTTTTACCTGTCTCTGTCCATGTTTACTTCTCCTGTCTCTTCCATTTTCTTTCCCTGCATTTTAATCTCCTTTTGCTATCCATGTTCTTTCCCTTAACTAGTCTTTTGTAACAGAGAATGCATTATTTTTCCTTCCTAAAATTTTTCCTATCCTGCATTCTCTGTTTCAAGTAGTGTTAAGAATGTCATTCAGTCACTAAACTGTGGAAAGAACCAAGATGTCCTTCAATGGACGAATGGATAAAGAAGACATGGTCCATATATTCAATGGAGTATTATGCCTCCATCAGAAAGGATGAATACCCAACTTTTTTATCAACATGGACAGGACTGGAAGATTATGCTGAGTGAAATAAATCAGAGAGAGTCAATTATCATACGGTTTCACTTACTTGTGGAGCATAAGGAATAACACGGAGGACATTGGGAGATGCAGAGAAGTGAGTTGGGGGAAATCGGAGAGGGAGACAAACCATGAGAGACTATGGACTCTGAGAAACAAACTGAGGATTTTGGAGGGGAAGAAGGTGGGAGGTTGGATAAGCCCGGTGGTGGGTATTAAGGAAGTCACTTATATGGAGCACTGGGTGACGTGCATAAACAATGAATTTTGGAACACTGAAAAAAATTAAATTAAAATTAAAAAAAAAAAGAATGTCATTCAGGAATCTTCATAGACTACTACCTCTCTCTCACAGAATGCCTAGATCCACTTACTGAGTCCTGTTTATTCACACTCTTAAATAATAGAAATATCCTCTCCATCTCCAATGTGCATTATTCATCAACTCTTGTCTAGACAGCTGCAATACTCTCTCTTCATTTATCTCTTTGTCTCCATTCTATTAAGTAACAAGTATAATCTAATTCATACATGCCCCCTCCAATAAATCATTTCTCTAAAACACATTAAGACTAAGTCTCTGCCATGTTAAAAATGTTCCAGTGATTCTAAATTGTTGAAATTTTTCAGCATGGAACACAGCATTTATATTTGGCTTATGTCCATCCTTCAATCTACATTCCACACCATTACTTTCAACTCTTCCTCTCTACCCTCCCCATCCATAAGCATACCTCTGCACTCCAGAAACCTTCATATCTCCATCTCTGTATGCATATGCATATCCCCCCGTGTAATAATGTTATCACCGTGTTTCACATATCTTGCTATAACTTACCACAATGAATTACAGTTATGAATCCATCTACTATACTGGAGTCCTTGAAGATAAGGACTGCAACTTGGGAATCTGTATATACCTGACAATAAACACTGTGTTTGTCCCATTGTACATACCTGATACATAGTTGTTGAATGCCCTCAAAATAAAAAGCTGCTCAAAACACTTTTTTACTTGTTAAGGTCATTATATAATGGAACTCTCAAGGTTCCATTATATAGGATGTCTAGGCTGTGCCCACTGTGGGAATTCAGACTTTAGTTGTTCAGACAAGTTTGAGAGAAGCCTATTTGCAAGGGAACTAGGAGTCTCCTGAGAAACAATTCAAGTTATACCACTGATAAGTCTGAAACATATCTGGAAATGTCTGGTAAACTTGAAGGGATGACTTGACAAGTATTTATTTGTAGGGGACCAGAAATGTCTCCTGGGAGAGAATAAATTGAAAGAAAGACTGACTCTAAATGCCAGAGGGAAGTTTGTGGGAACACTGTAGTGCATTCTACCTCATGAAAGTCCTCAGACACATTCTAGAAACAGACACAAAACAAAAACTTAAAAAGTGAATTCACTAAAAACCCAGCAAATCAAAGGAGCACAAGCCACACTGCTTTAAGACCATCTAAAAAAGTATAAGACAAAGGAGAAAGAGAACACATCTCCCTCACTTTTCCCCTGACCTGAGGGTCAATTCTGTCATGGTCAAGACAAAGGAAACCATCATACTCGTGGGAGCCATTGGAGACTGCCAAGCAGCACCCTAGTCTGTGCTATAGGACACCACTTCCTGCCTAATACCATAACATCATGGTTTCTACCAAGCTACCAAGAAACAACAGCACCTGGCAGAAGCATGCACCTGATGGAATAGTGGTGGTAACTTGTGGAAAACACAGTTTCAGCAAGACATGGGACTGTCAACTTATACCATCATTTATAAGACATGTCCAGGAAATTCCTGAATATGACTGAAGGAAGAGTTTGAAAATTTTTCTTAAAAAAAAAAAAAAAAAAAACATTTATCCAAGTACATTAAAGCAAAGTAAAACATTCTTAAATATAATTATTACCTGAACATTAAGAATAATGTAGGCAAAAAAAAAAAGAATAATGTAGGCAAATAATCATTGTTTTAACATATATTCAGTCTTTTCAGCTGCCTCTGTTTCTAACCCCTTCAATGAAATTTTTTGGGGGGAAATATATGGCTTCAAAAAAGGTGCTATTACCATTTTTTACATAAAGTTGTTTATAATCACCTTAAAATTGCATCTTGTGATTAGTACATTTGAAACTGATGAGATGTAAAATTGACCCTTTCCTGTAGACAATATTTTAATTGAGAAGATACTCTCTAGGTAGATGCTAAGGTATATTTCAGTGCTTAAATGTTTCATCCAACTATTTCTATTATCTATTTGCCTCCATTCGGGCTCTTTCTCCTAAAAATATTTTACTAAAAAATGCATTTCTTTTTTTTTTTTTAAGATTTTATTTATTTATTTGTTAGAGAGAGAGAGCGTGCGCGAACACAGGCAGACAGAGCAGCAGGCGGAGGCAGAGGGAGAAGCTGGCTCCCTGCCAAGCAAGGATCCCAATGTGGGACTTGATCCCAGGACACTGGGATCATGACCTGAGCCAAAGGCAGCTGCTTAACCCACTGAGCCACCCAGGCGTCCCTAAAAAAAGCATTTCTTTTCTTTTGAACATTTCCTCAGAAATGTGGCCAAAAGTCCTCCCTTTTTTATTTCATTCTAATAAAGGATATAAATTTATCCAATTAAAAATCATAGCTCCATCAAAATATTCTTTCCATAGATTGTCCAAAGTGTAACTATAGGATTTCAGAATGAAATCATGTATGCTATTTGAGCCCTGATATAGTTTGTTCATTTTCTTCCTTCCTTGTAGGATAAATAATGGAATCTTCTATTTTGGAGAAACAAAACAAAACAAAACAAAACAACTGTATAGGCTAGGAGGGAACTGACTGATACATCGAATGGCTGGCAGCATCAAATATTTCTCTCATCATCATTCCAAAAGGAAAATAACCACTCCTGTCCACATACAATTGGTTTTATTTACTTATTTATTTATGACAGAGAAAGAGAGAGAGAGAGAGAGAGAGGAGGAGGAGCAGAGAGAGAATTGTAAGCAGGCTCTATGCTCAGCATGGAGCCCAGTACAGGGCTCAATCCCACAACCCCAAGATAGTGACCTGAGCCAAAATCAAGAGTTGAACACTTAACTAACTGAGCCACTCAGGTATCCCGCCTTGACTGATTTTTTACAGATACACTTAATTTTACTGCTTTACTGCTTTCTACTTTTCTTACTCCTGCCTATGTTTTTTCTCTCCACTCAATTTTTTCCCTTTAACATTTCCTATAGGGTTGGTTTAGTGGTCATGAATTCCTTTAACTTTTGTTTGCCTGGGAAACTCTTTATCTCTCCTTCTATTCTGAATGATAGCCTTGCTGGGTAGAGTATTCTTGGTTGCTGATTTTTTTCCCTTGTAACACTTTGAATTTATCATGCCTCTCTCTTCTTTCCCAAACAAAAACTGGAAAAAACAAACAAACAAACAAACAAACAAAAAACCCAGTAGAACAGATCAAAGAAAGCAGGAACTGGTTCCTTGAAAGAATCAACAAAATTAATATATCTTTATCCAGACTCATACAAAAAAAAAAAAAGATTCAAATAAAATCAGAAATGAAAGAGGAAAAACAACTGATACTACAGAAATACAAAAGGTCATAATATTATGAAAAATTTCATGCCAACAAATTGGACAACCTAGAAAATATTGAACAATTACTAGAAACATATAAACTCCCAAAACTGAACAAGAAAGAAATAGAAAGTATGAACAGACCAATTACTAGCAATGAAACTGAATTAGTAATAAAAAACAAAAAACAAAAGACCTCCACCTCCAACAAACAAAAGTCCAGGATCAGACTTCTTCACAGGTGAATTCTACCAAACCTTTAAAGAAGAGTTAATACCTATTCTTCTCAATTATTCAAAAAAAAAGAAGAGAAAAGGAAGCTTCTAAATTCATCCTATGATGCCAGCATTACCCTGATACCAAAACTGGATAAAGACACTACTAATATCACTGATGAACACGGATGCAAAAATCCTCAACAAAATACTAGCAAACCAAATCCAACAACAGATTTAAAACAAAACAAAACAAATTAATACCTTTACCACAATCAAGTGTAATTTATTCCTGCAATACAAGGTGTTTGCTTCGGCAGCACATATACTAAAATTCCTGTGATACAAGGGTGGCTGAATATTCATAAATCATCAACATGATACATCATATCAACAAGAAAGGATAAGAACCACATGATCATTTCAATAGATGCAGTAAAAGCACTTGACAAAGTACAATATCCATTCTTGATAAAAACCCCTCAACAGAGTAAAGATATATGGAACATATGTTAACATAATAAAGTCCATATATGAAAAACTTTCAGCTAATATAATCTTCAGTGGGGAGAAACCAAGAGCTTTTCTTCTATAGTCAGGAACAAGACAGGGTGTAAACTCTCACCACTTCAATTCAAAAGACTAAGGACTCTGCCAAAAAACTGAATAAATTCAGTAAAATCACAGGATAAAAAAACTAATATACAGAAATCCATTGCATTTCTACACACTAATAATGAAGCAGCAGAAAGAGAAATTAAGAAAACAATCCCATTTACAATTGCACCAAAAATAATAAAATACCTAGGAATAAAAGGAGGTATTAACCAAGGAGATGAAGGACCAGTACTCTGAAAACTATAAAACACTGTTGAAGGAAATTGAACACAACACCAACAAGCAGGAAGACATTCTATGCCCATGGATTAAGAGAACAAACCTAAAACAAAGAATCCTAAAATTTGTATGGAACCACAAAAGACTCCAAATAGCCAAAATAATCTTGAAAAGGAAGAAGAAAACTGGAGATATCACAATTCCAGATTTTAAGATATACTACAAAGCTGTCGTATTCAAAACAATATGTTATTAGCACAAAAACACACACATAGATCAACAGAACAGAATACAGAGCCCAGAAATAAACTCACAATTATATGGTAAGACAATTTTCAACAAATGAGGCAAGAGAAGATGCAATGGAAAAAAATAATCTTTGCAACAAATGGTGTTGGGAAAACTGGACAGCTATATGCAAAAGAATGAAACTAGACCACTTTCTTATACCATACACAAAAACAAACTCAAAATGGATTAAGGAGGTTAATGTGAGACCTAAAACCATAAAAATCCTAGAAGAGAGCACAAGTGTTAATCTCCCTGACATTGCCAAAGCAATATGTTTCCTTAGGCAAGGGAAACAAAAGCAAAGATAAACTCCTGGACCACATCAAAATAGAAAGCTTCTGCACAGCAAAGGAAACATTCAACAAAGCTAAATCATAACATACTGAAAGAAATATATTTTCAAATGGCATATCCTATATCCAAAATATATAAAGAACTTATACAACTCAACACCCAAAAAACCCAAATAATTGAATTGGAAAATGGGCACAAAGACATGAACAGACATCCTTTCAAAGAAGACATACAGGTGGCCAACAGAGACAAGAAAAGATGCTCAATATCACTCATCATCAGGGAAATGTAAATCAAAACTACAATGAGATATCACCTCACACCTGTCAGAATGGCTAAAATCAACAACACAAGGAACAAGTGTCAGTAAAGATGTGGATAAAAAGGAACATTCACGCACTGTTGGTAAGAATGCAAATTAGTGCAGTCACTTTGAAAACCAGCATTGAGGTTCTAAAAAAAATTAAAAATAGAATTACTATATGATCCAGCCATTCCACTACTGGGTATTACCCAGAGAAAATGAAAACACTAATTGGAAAAATATATGTACTCTTACATTTATTGGAGCATTATTTACAATAGCCAAGATATGGAACCAACTGAAGTGTCCATCAACAGATGAATGGATAAAGAAGAAAGAGCATATATAGGTAGCGTATATGTATATATATATATTTTACACACACACACACACATACACACACAAATTAGATATTACTAAGCCATAAGAAGAATGAAATCTTGCCATTTGCAACAATATGCATGGATCTAGAGAGTATAATGGTAAGTGAAATAAGTCATACAGAGAAAGACAAATACCATATGGTTTCACTCATGTGTGGCATTTCAGAAACAAAACAAATGAACAAAGACAAAAGGAGACAAACAAAAACAGACTTTTAACTATAGAGAACAAATTGATGGTTACCAGAGAGAAGGTGAATGAGGAGATTGGTAAAAAAGATGAAGGGGGTTAAGAGTACACTTATTATGATGAGTACTGAGTAACATATAGAACTGTTGAATCACTATGCTGTATTCCTGAAACTAATATAACACTTCATGTTACTTCTACAGGAATTTAAAAAATAAATTACAAAATTACCAAAAAAAAAAATGTTCTTTTTCCTGTGTTACCAGAACCTCATCTATCCTATCTCCAATTCACAGATGATTTAATTGACAAGCAATTTTCTTCTTTAAAAAATATTTTATACCATTGATTGTATTTCAACACATATTATTTAATCCTCCTATGTTCTTAATGAAAAATTAATACATATATATAGTTATACAGTGCCCCATCTCCCAGTTTCAATCAGAGAATTTTAGCCTAACTTAGATAAGCAACAATTAGCAAACAGATGCCCAACAATTGACCAACCTTGCCCCTAATATCCACCAGTACCTTCTCCCCAAAGCTCACACAGAACTTAAAATTCCTCCACCTTTAGTTTCAACACAGTAGAGTTCAATCTCTCTCATTAATTAACAACAGTCTTAAATAGCTTTCCTTTTTTGTTTCACTTGTCCAATGCAATTTCTTTTTGACAACTGTACTCCAATTATTAGTTTACTCATGTATACTCACCATTAGCAGTATTCAAGAGTTCCCATTTCTCAACATGATTAAATAACATCACAAGGTTGATCTTTTAAAATATTTGCCAATTTTGCACATGTGAAGTGGTGTATATCCCTGATTACCAAGGAATTTAATATCTTTTCATATGTTTATGAGAAACATTTTTTTCCTCCTATGTGAAATCTCTGTTCATATGCTATGCCCATTTTACATGTCACTTGTCTTTTCTCTTTATTTATCCTGAATACTAATCCTTGTCAGTAATATGTCTCAAATATAATTTGATCTAGGCTGGCTTGATGACTGAGTCTGTCATAGTCTCATTATAATTTATCAGTAGGAATTCCAAACTGGCAACATAAGATCTTGTTCTAAACTATGGTTCAGATAGCAGCAACATAAAATCACTTGTCAAGGTGCTTAGGGAAAAAAACTGTCAGTCTAAAAATTCATACCCTGCTAAAAATTATCATTTAAAAGTGAAGTCATAACAAAAATTAGATGGCAGTGGTAATTTTCCTGATGCTTTTCTCTTTTAATAAATCATCAGTTAATATGCCAGAATTCTTTACAACTGAGATTCCATTGGCATTTCACAGTTTACATGATGTAGATATTCCTTTCAGGGGGAAATGTCTCTAAAATGTAACTCTATCCAAGTATGAAAATAAAATGAGTTTCTGTTTTCCACAAAGGAATTGATAATGTTAAAATTAAAAATTCTAGGGGCACCTGGGTGGCTCAGTGAGATAAACCTCTGCCTTTGGCCCAGGTCATGATCTCAGGGTCCTGCGATCGAGTCCCGCATGGGGCTCTCTGCTCAGCGGGGAGCCTGCTTTCTCCTCTCTCTCTCTCTCTCTCTCTCTCTGCCTGCCTCTCTGCCTACTTGTGATCTCTCTGTCAAATAAATAAATAAAATCTTTTTTAAAAAATTAAAAATTCTAATTTCTCCAATGAACAATGATATATAATCAAAATTCACATTGTATATTAACCACCATTTTTATCAATACCTATTCCTTTGATTTAGAACCATTACTGCCTTCCTAAAAGCTATCTATTTAATCAAATTATATATATATATATATACATATATATATCTTATTATTTGACCATGCACCTTAAAATCACTGCCTATTTTGATTTTAATAAAGTTATTTATTTTTACCCAAGTTTTCACACTGCAAATTTGTTCCATTGTTATTTGAGGGTTTTAGGTTTGGGTTTTTTGGGGTTTTCTTTCTGTTTTTGTTTTGGGTATGTAGAATGCCACATATAACATAAAGTGATTGTTTTTACTCATGACCATTGTCACCAATTTTAAAGATAATATAAAGCAAACAAAACATGAAGTTTTCAGCAAAATGCTAAGATTTTTGCAACTTTGGGAAATTGTTTATTCTTCCTCATGTAGTATATAGAATAGGGAAATGGAAAGAATGTTCCACTATAGAACTTATTGGTAATTCACATAGCACATTTTACAAATTCCATGTGGTTTTTGTCTCTATTAATGTATGATTAAACAGTTCCAGATATTACAGATACAAAATGTTTACCTTACATATAATATTAACTGACATAAAACTATTATATCTAGGTTAGGAAGCACAGGTTCTAAAAGGTTTCTCTTGGGGAGCATGGGTGGCTCAGTCACTTAAGTGACTGACTCTTGATTTCAGCTCAGGTCATGATTTCACAGTTGTGAAATTGAGCCCCACATCATGCTCCATGCTCAGCCTGGAGTCTACTTGAGATTCATTCTCTCTCTCATTCTCTCTCTCTCTCCTTCTGCCCCTCCCTCTGCTTGCTCACTCTTTTCTCTCTCTCTCCTTCTGCCCCTCCCCCTGGTTGCTCAATCTCTTCCTCTCTCTCAAAATAAATACATAAAATCTTTTTTAAAAAAATGTTTTTCCCTCTCTTTTAAAAGTAATGAATTTAAACAGGAATTGTATAATAACGATGAACACTTACATACAGCACTGTTTTAAATACTTTCCACATAATAACTCAATTACTTCTGCTGTAACTCTTATAAATCAATAACTTTTCTTTTTTTTCTTAATCAATAACTTTTCCAAATCCCATTTAACAGATGAAGAATTGGTAGTACAGAAAAATAAATGGCTTGCCTAAAGTCACACAGCTAAGAGGGAAACCAGAACTGAAATTCAGGCATCCCATACTTGTAACAGTCACACAATACTGACTCTACTACCTTACCATGTTCCATGGCAGAATCAATCCTTTTACCCACTGTTAATCTTTAATAAGGGCTTAGAATTTTTTATTCCATGACTGATACAAATTATAAAATCCAAATTAACTCAGTAATATTACATTCAAAATAAAATAAATTTTACAAGTAAATTGAAACTTGAAAAATATTAAATCGTAGCAAGGAGAGATCATTCATTCTCAATTTTCCCAGCAACTGAACAAGTAATGGATCTCCTTAACTCAGAAAACAAAAGAAATTGTTCATCATTTTTTCAAGGTCATAATAGAAATTCATAAGAAACTCTGTAATTTCTTTGTATCACCTACACACAACCAAAACCTGAGAAGATTTATCAATAGCAAATCTAGACATATTCATAACTTCTTTTTTTAAAAGATTTTGTTTATTTATTTGACAGAAATCACAAGTAGGCAGAGAGAGGCAGGGAGGGGTGGGTGGGAAGCAGGCTCCCTGCTGAGCAGAGAGCCCTGTGTGGGGCTTGATTCCAGGGCCCTGAGATCATGACCTGAGCTGAAAGCAGAGGCTTAATCCACTGAGCCACCCAGGTGTCCCCATATTCATAACTTTCAAGGTTGGTTTGAAATCCAAGCAGCTGCCAACCCTTCAAACTGTAATTGGGCTCTTAGAAATAAGACAAGCCTCATGTTTGTTAACAGTCTTCCCAATGTCTTCCCAATGCTGGGCTAGCACATAGGATTCAGCAAGGGAAGATGAGGGACTGAACCCCATCTCTATCTATGCCACATCATTTCTCTAGAGCTCAGTTTCCATGGCTCTAAAATATGCACCAATATAGCCTCTTTTACCTGGCTAAATTACAATGAAGAGCCCATGAGATACTCACATAGAAGAGCTTTATAAAATGTAAACAGAACAGCCAATTCCACTAGGGGTAACTGCGGCTACTATCATTGCTAGGTACATCTCCTTCAACTGGTCTCAAAAGTTTTAACTTAAGATGTCCAAAAAATATTATTAATATGGTTGTGTTAATTTCCTATCATGGTAATATATTAATGCAAGCAGTGGTGTAAAACAACACAAAACTATAATCTTGCATTCTGGATGTGAAAAGTTTGAAATGGGTCTACTGGTCTAAAATCAAGGTGTCAACAGAGTTGTGTTCCATTCTAGACACTCTAGGGGAGAATCTGTTTTCTTGCTTTTCCCATCTTCTACAAGCCACCTGCATTTCTTGGCTGGTAGGCCCCCTTTGTCTTTAAAGCCAGCAACAGCTATGTGAGTTTTTCTCACATTGCATTCACACTGATAATGACTATTCTGCTTCTCCTTACACATTTAAGGACCTCTGGGAGAACACTGGACCCACCTGAATAATCCAGAATAATGTCCTTATTTTAAGGTCAACTGATTAGCAAACTTAATTCAATCTTCAATCTTAATTACCCTCTGCCATGTAATGTAACATAGTCTTAGATTCTGGGAATTAGGATCACTTTGGAAAGCCATTGGTCTGCCTGTCAAATAGTGATACATAACTTTATTTTTTTTAAGATTTTATTTATTTATTTTTTTATTTGACAGAGAGAGAGAGACAGAGAGAGGAACAGAGATAGCAAGAGAGAGCATGAATGGGAAGAAAAGGGAGAAGAAGACTCTCTGCTGAGCAGGTAGCCAGATATGGGGCTTGATTCCAAGACCCTGGGATCATGACATGAGATGAAGGCAGACATTTAACAAACTGAGCCATCCAGATGCCCCCGTGATACCCAATTTTAATCTTCCATGGATAATTTGTGATTTCATTTTGTATTAAATATATCTAAATATCACCCCACAAAAAATGAAGTAAGTTGCATGAACAATTTCATTCTTTGGATACCGCTTAAATTTTTCTTCATTAACATTCTTCCTTTGACAATAAAAGAAGGTAATATGTATTTCTACTGTTTTCTGATTATAGTAAGCTAAATTATATCAGCCTATTTCAATAAAATGGTCTAATAAAGGTTAATATGTTGGTGCATGTTCTATAATAAATAAGAATATGTTTAGAAGGAAATTGTTTGATGTACAAATGTCAATAGTTTTTCCTTTGTTCTAAGATCCAGAATAGCGTATATTAAAATATTTTCTTAAAAATAATTTCCTTAAAATCTCTCTGCTTTGCTTAACATTTGATAGGATTTTAAATCTTTTTAAAAGGCTATATAAAATATATTTACTTTTAAAACAAAGAATTTCTTTTTCAACACTCCAAGTAAGAAGGCCGTGAATTTCATATCTTACAAAGTTAATATAATTTTCATCAGTTGAAGCTTAGGTCAATTTCTAAACCTTGAAAATAAATGAAATGATAAATAAATGAAACACCAAATCAATCTGCTTGGTCATGCGAATTCATCAGAATTCAGTTTTGTTCTTTGACATTAACCTTTATTGATTTGGCCATTTTAACAAATCAGTTCCTTTTCTCATACCTTCAATTTTATGCTTCACTATTTCTGGGATTAAATTTCTATAAAGTCATAATATTAGGTATTTTCTTAGCATTTGCTCTAGGGGAAAAATCTATATTATAACCATTCTTAACCTTAAAATTATTCTTTTAGGAAATCTTTGGAAGGACTTTTTGGAAAATCTAAACCTTTAATATGTCCTTAACAATATTAAATTTCTTGGCTGGTAAAAGTTGGGACAAAGATTCTTCCCATAAAAATATTTACTCTTTATTTACATTAAAAACATATTTTCTGGGGTGCCTGGGTGGCTCAGTGGGTTAAAGCCTCTGCCTTCGGCTCAGGTCATGATCCCAGGGTCCTGAGATCAAGCCCCGCATCAGGCTTTCTGCTTAGCAAGGAGCCTGTTTCCTCCTCTCTCTCTGCCTGCCTCTCGGCCTACTTGTGATCTCCGTCTGTCAAATAAATAAATAAAATCTTAAAAAAAAATTCTCTAGCTTAGAAGATTGACTCTTCTCAAAGTATCTAGAAATTACGGTTAGCGATGAGAAAATGAACAAGCAACTAAAGAATGCAGAAATAACTGAACCAGATTCTTATTTCTTTATATACAAAACACGATGAAGGTTCCAAACCTTTGTTTCATGGGTTTTCAGCCATCAGAACTCAGTTTTACAATATCTCTAAAAATTAGTAACTGGGTATTTCTAAGGCTTTTATCTTGATATTCCAAAGACTAATGATCATTTATACAGACAGACTTGTAAAACTAAAAAATATTCCCTTAGATTAAGAGCTATTGTGTTAATAGTAACCATTATCCTCTATTTAATATGAAGAATAATAAAATATAGATTTAGAATAGTATATTGTATTTGAGAGGAAAGTTAGCAGCTGTACCTTTTTTTAAAAAAGATAAAGAATTCAGTTGCATCAGACAGTAAAATTTCCCACACTATTGTTCATAACACACTAGAAAAACTTAGTGGTCATGAGGTACAAGAACTTACAGATGTTCTCTGTCTTTAAGTAGATTCTATGTCTGCAGTTGAGGATTAGTTACATGACATTTATAAAATTTCAGGATTCAACCAATTCATGATTTAAAAAAAATTATTTTACTTTTTCTTTCTTATTGTCTCATGGACACCACAAACCAAATCAGATTCATTCCTTCTACAAGATCTTTTTTTTTTTTAATTATAGTTGACCCTTGAACAGCACCAAGGTTAGTAGTGCTGACCCCCTGCACAGTCAAAAATCCACATACTTTTGACTCCCCACAAAAGCTTAACTACTAATAGCCTACTGTTGACTAGAAGCCTTGCTGATAACATAAACATTCAATTAACACATATTTTCTGTTTTAGGTATTATATACTGTATTGTTACAACAAAGTAAGCTAGAGAAAAGAATATGTTACTAAGAGAATCAAAAACAAAATACGTTTACAGAACTATACTGCAAAAAAATCCATGTATAACTGGACCTATCCAATCAAACCCATATTTCTTAAGGGTCAACTGTATTTAAGGGAAAATTCACACATAACATTCTCACTTGATCTAGTAAGCATTTAAATATTCAATATTATGTTCTCCCTCTAATCACTTACAGTAACTATCATGGAGATGGGTTCTGAGAAAGAATCCAAGCTTAATGGAGAAGGGTTTTATACTTAGCACCTTTTTGAAAAACCAGAGGAGCCTGCTACAGAATCAATGCTCAGGTATAAAATATGTTATCTTGGTCCTAATGGTAAAGGAACATGAAATGGCTGAATGATACTACTAATATAAAAACATTTCACTTGAAAATACGTTAAATTCTCTTACCCCCCCTCCTGTAATTGACAAAATAATTTGATATGCATTTTCACACAAATAAACTTATTTCATCAAATGCTTGAGTGAAAATAATACACAAGGCAAGTTGCCAGTACTAGAGAGAGTACAGAATAGAGGAGACAATCTTGTGATCTAGTAAACCAGTATTTTTTTGCATTCTGAAGATATGACAGACAATGCTTTATGAGTGTCACAAGAATGAACTCAAATAGGGCAAACATACAAACCACTATGTAAGACAGAAACCAATAAGTACTTTTCTGAAAAAGAAAATTATTACAGGAGTTTGGACTCAGTAAATTTAGAGTATCATGGAAAAATATTTAGGCAGAGAAGTTAAAATAAGTTCAATAAAGTAGGTACTGGCACAAACACAGACACACAGACCAATGGAACAGAACAGAGAGCCCAGAAATGGACCCAAAACTCTATGGTCAACTAATCTTCAACAAAGCCGGAAAGAATATCCAGTGGAAAAAAGGCAGTCTCTTCAACAAATGGTGTTGGAAAAATTGGACAGCCACATGCAGAAGAATGAAACTGGACCATTTTCTTACACAATACACAAAAATAAATACAAAATGGATGAAAGACCTACATGTGAGATAGGAATTTATCAAAATCTTTGAGGAGAACATAGGCAGCAACCTCTTTGATCTCAGCCACAGCAACTTCTTGCTAGACATGTCTCCAAAGACAAGAGAAAAAAAGCAAAAATGAACTTTTGGGACTTCATCAAGATAAAAAGTTTTGTACAGTTATGGACATTGGGGAGGGTATGTTCTATGGTGAGTGCTGTGAAGTAAGCCTGACGATTGACAGACCTGTACCCTGGGGCAAATAATACATCATATGTTAATTTTTAAAAAAAGTTTTGCACAGCAAAGGAAACAGTCAACAAAACTAAAAGGCAACCCATGGAATGGGAGAAGATATTTGCAAATGACAGCAGATGAAGGGCTAGTATCCAAAATCTATAAAGAACTGAGGAAACCCAACAATCCAAAAAGACAAAAACTCCAGTCAGGAAATGGGCAGAAGATATGAACAAACATTTCCCCAAAGAAGACATACAAATGGCCAACAGACACATGAAAAAAGTAATCAATGTCACTCGGCATCATGGAACTAAAAATCAAAACCACAATGAGATACCACCTCACACCAGTCAGAATGGCTAAAATTAACAACTCAGGAAACAACAGATGTTGGCAAAGATTGCAGAGAAAAGAAAACCCTCTTATGCTGTTGGTGGGAATGCAAACTGGTGTAGCCACTCTGTAAAACAGTATGGAGGTTCCTCAAAAAGTTAAAAATACAACTACCCTACAACCCAGCAATTATACTACTAGATATTTATGCAAAGCATACAAACATAGCGATTTGAAGGGGCACAGGCACCCCAAAGTTTATAGCAGTAATGTCTACAATAGCCAAAATATGGGAAGAGTACAGATGTCCATCAACAGATGAATGGATAAAGAAGATGTGTGGTGTGTGTGTGTAATGAAATAGTACTCAGACATCAAAAAGAATGAAACCTTGCCATTTGCAATTATATGGATAGAACTAGAGGGTATAATGTTAAGCAAAGTAAGTCAGAGAAAGACAAATACCATATGATTTCACTCATATGTGGAATTTAAGAAACAAAAACATGAACATAAGGTAAGGCAAGGAAAAATAAAATAAGATGAAAAGAGACAGGGAAGCAAACCATAAGAGATACTGTAACTCTAGGAAATAAACTGACGGTTGCTGGCGGGGGCATGGGTGGGGGGATGGGATAATTAGGGGATGAGCATTAAGGAGGGTACTTGATGTAATGAGTACTGGGTGCTATATGCAACTGATGGATCACTAAATTCTACCCCTGAAACCAATAATACAGTATATGCTAACTAAATTGAATTAAAAGATTTTTTTTAAAAAATGAATTCATGCAACATAGGAATGGGAGTGTTAGAGGATATATGGAAAACTCCCTAAAGTCTGAGAAGAAACATGACAATAATGTCATGAACTGGAACATGGAGGGAAGACTAAGTAGAGAAAAGCAGTAAGCATTTCATGAGCATGTGGAATTAGGAAGGGCAGCATGTGCAGCCTGACGTTCAGATGTGTCTAACTGTACATCTTAAAGAAGGCCAATAAAGGGAGAAGGAGGAGTTTCTGGATGAGAATAGTATAGGGCACAGTGGCTTTCACCTTTGCTGAAAAGATCTTGAGTGAACAGAGCTGAATGGAGCTGATTATACAGTTCCTTGAGGCAAATTTCCAGATCCAAATCTAATGTTACTTCTTAGTGGAATTCAAAGAGTGAACTATGGGTCCCCAACATACAGAAAGATGGTGAATAAGGGCAGGTATTCTTGTGGCCAGAAGACCAAAGACAGATGACATCTACAGTGTTCCACTTAAGGAGAAACTAGCTTTAACCAACATGCAAGTATCACAAACCTCAGAAAAGCCAATTTTCTGCAGTATCGAATTTGGTAAGATTTGTATTCAGTTCTAGGCATTACATTTGAATGGGATATTGGAAAAACAAAAGTTATTCAGAGAGTAACCAGAATGGTGACCAGTCAAGAAACTCTGTGTCAATAGACAAATAGCATTTCTTTGCAGAGAGAGAACTTATGGGGAACAAAAAATTTATGTTCTGATATTTGAAGAATTGTCATGTGGACAAACAAAAGTGGCAATTCTCTTCTGTTTCATAGGGCATAAAAAGATTAAATCACATTTTAGCTCCATCTAAGACACAATGTTAAAATAATGTTTCTATCCAGCCATAAAAGAGGCTTAAACAAAAACAAAGCTTTGTAAAGTATGATCAAGTTAGTTTTGTGCTGTTGCAACAAAGATCTCCCAAATCTCAGTGGCACACACACAAAAATATATTTCTTATTTACACTACCTGTCCACCACCAAGAGCCCTGATTACTGTAGCACGCAGAGACCCCGGATAGCAGAGGTCCCACCATCCTACGAAACTGCCATCCGAACACATGTCTCCAGCAGTCATTATGGCAAGGAAACAGCTTGAATCTCAAATTAGCTCTTAAATGTTCCTGCCTGGAGATGATTCACATTGTTTCCACTTAAACTTCATTGGCCAAAGCAAGTTTATGACTATGTCTAATTTCAAGGAAATGGGAGAATGTAAAACCCCCAAGTGCCAGAAAGGAGAGGTATGTCAAAAGTTTCAGGGAGCACCTGTAACACTGACCATAACTCTCAGTAGGATTTAATGAGAGATCAAATCATTGTTAGGAATATTATAGAAACGATTACATCTCTAAGCCCCTTTAAACTCAGGATTCTGTATTCTAAACTTATCAGGTAGTTCCTTTAGGATCAGGGATTTTGTTTCCCAGGGTCAAATAAATAATTTTGGATGTCAAAATTCCCCTAAAGTAGGAACATTACTATGCTCAGTATTTAAATATACTGAGCCGAGATTACAAAGACTTAATTTGGAATACTAAATATTGACAGGTCAACAGCTCTAACCCTGGTAAGTTTGTTGTTTTGTTTTGTTTTCAAACATTATTGCAAATATTTACATTTGACTTCTATATAAGAATTGTTGATTTTCAGTAAAGTCTGATAATTGTTCTTCATGTTTTATAGAATTTACTTGCAAGGTTTTGACCAACTTTTCTGTCTTCCTCAGTAATAGTGTAAGCTTAGCTAAAGGGGTGGCCTTAAATGCGGGCAGCTCCTTCCTGGTGGCTTGATTGTGTCTTTGACTGTGTTAGAGCCACTTCTTACAGGTTATGTTGCATTTATTCCAATCTACCCCATTCATTTACCTGAAGACATAGCTTAAATTGGGAGCAATTACCCAACTCATTTTTGCTCATTTTAAATCTGTCATGTATTCAATTTTTCTTTAACTTGTGGGTCAAATAAGGACAGCTATACATTTTTTCAACATCTAGGATCTGGATCTGTAGTTCTGGTAGAGGTCTTAGAGATTGCTTAGTTCATCCCCTTAGTTTAGAAACAAAAAATAAATAACAAAAGTTAATATTTATTGACAATTTACCGTATACTAGGCCCTGGGCTAGTTATTTTACACAAATTATCTCAGTTAATCTTCACAATAGTCCAGTGAGATAGACACTATTATTATCTTCATTTTACAGATGAGTAAATAAACTAGGATTAAGTATAGATCCATCATTAGTAGTTAGGAAAGGGTGATTTTCTTTTTTGTTTTCATTAACCCCCCAAGCACTTTTCACTACTGGATATGAGGGAGGGAGGGACACACAGGTATGACTTCAGATGTTCAGCCACTACATGGAATTCCCCACCATTTCAGGAACTCTATATTTATGCTGATTATATAGAAACTCCCTCCCTCATAATGTGTATGGGTATACACACTCACACACACACACACACACACACACACCCTTGCCTGTGATGCCCTCATCAGTGCTTACAACATCTACTGCTGCCTGCACACTCTCCATATCCCTGGTTTCAGATCTCAATTCTTTTTCATACTACCCAGGTACATGTCCTATAAACATACAGAAAACAACCTCAACCTTAATTAGAAATAACAATATGAAACATTTTCCCTTTATCAGATGGGCCAATATATAGAAAAAAATGGATACATCCTAGTGCTGGCAAGGACATGGATAAATAAGCACATGCCCTCATTCACCATTAAGTATTGTGTTCATTTAGCTCAGGCTTTTTGATTACGAATTCTCCTCCAATGTTCAATAGTTCCTATATATCAATTTGAGAAAAGGTGACAAAACAGTAACAAAGTCCAATATATGATCCAATGTATTAAGTAAGAGAATAAGGACTGGAGATATTCTAAACATTACCTTATCTGGGAAAATGATAGGAAAATTAAATTGTATTTAAGCTTGGACCCCAGACTCCCTTACTGAGAAGTTTATGGAATGGTTTTTAGAGTCATGTCTGAAATATTTTCCCTAATTCTGATTAAAACCTTTAAACTAATAATGCTTATCTCTGGATGAAAAGGGTTGTGTGATTTTTTACATTTTTCTTGGTACTTTTCAATATTCTTTAATTTTCCAATTCACTGACAATATACTTTATAATATCAACAAGGAAATTTAAACAAATGCAAGCAGTTTATTGAATGAGTTAAACTGGATAGCAAGAAAACAAAAAGCAACTTTGTGGTTTCTGTGGATCTCATTTAAGGAGTTGTTACACGACTTGCACAGTCAGACTATCCTCCCATTGCTAGGGTCCACCTCTTTATGAACAGTCTGGGGGCGCCTGGGTGGCTCAGTGGGTTAAGCCTCTGCTTTCGGCTCATGTCATGATCTCAGGGTTCTGGGACTGAGCCCCACATTGGGCTCTCTGCTCAGCGGGGAGCCTGCTTCACCTCTCTCTCTGCCTGCCTCTCTGCCTACTTGTGATCTTAATCTCTCTGTCAAATAAATAAAATAAAATAAAATAAAAAGAATAGTCTGCCTTTGTCAACACAGGCTTCAATCCAGTCATTCAGCATCCCCTCTTCAAACACACCCCACAAAGTTCCACAGGCCTGTTCTACACAGGCATCTGTGTCAGGGCTCTCTCCAGAGATTCTGCATTGAGTGCCCTTAGCCGCCCATGTGAGAGCCTCTCTCCACCCAGCCATCCAGAGCTACTATCCACTGCGGAAAGCTGTAAGTGCTCTCCATGGTCAGCCCTGGTGCTGAAGTGGAAGGAGACAGGGCACGGGAAAATGTGCTCCCTATATTCCAAGTCAGAGCTCTGAAGTAATTCTCCAGTAGATATTAATATTAAGAGTCTCTGTACCCCTGAAGGATGGAAGCACCACGGGTTAAAGGCTTTGGCAGGCAGAACTGGAGACATAACCTTTATTCATCCTGCTACTTCAATGGGAAAACGTGTGGAGTTCAAAACAACTGACCCACAAATGATCTTTAGGAACATAACTCACCTGGAAACTGGGAACTGCTTTTACAACCATCTCCAGCCTGTCAGGTCAAATAGATTAGAGCCAAAACAGCAGCATTGATTTACAGTCTTGGCCCTGTTGCTGAACCACTTTTTAAATCACATTTTTTATTCTTAAAATGAGAGGCATAATGTGTCTGTTCTGACTATAAGGTTGTTGAGATAATAAGAGCAGCTATTTCTGAGCAAATATTCACAAAATTGACAATACTTGTGTGTTTACTCTTATTCCATATCATATATTATGGAATTCACAACACATGTAATCGGTTATAGGGAAGTAGTTTCTGAGATTAATTGGGCCGCCCCAAAAGTATCATGATAAGCTCCTTTTTTGCCATTTGTAATTTCTTTTCTCAGGAAAAAAAAAATCTCTTTGTTGCTCTTACCTTATATATTACTTTTAGAGTCTTGGCATTAAGCCTAAGTTCAGGTGTATTAACTGAATGTACGACAATACACATGTACAGGTACACATTTTGGAAAATCTTAGAATTTGTTATTCCTCACAGTTCTCCCAGTTCCAAAGTCTGGGATCAAAGTGCTGGCAGAGCCAATGTCTGGGGAAAGCCCACTTCCTGGTTCATAGCTGGCTATCATCTCAGTGTGACCTCACAGGGTGGAAGGGCTAGGGAGCTTTCTGGGTCTCTTTCATAAAAATATCAATCCCATGCATAAGGACTGCACACTAATGACCTAAGCACTTCCCAGAGGCCCTACTTCCTAATTCCATCACATGGGCATAGGATCTTAGCACATGAATGGTGGGGGGAGATAAACATTCAGAATACAGCAAAAAGTTATTTTGCTGCCCTATGGGCCACTAATCAATTTCACACCTAACCAAGGTAACATTCCAATGTTTTTTACTTTCTAATGTCATCCCTAATGAACTATATATATCCTTCTTCCTCAAATGCTCTTGGAATCAGTTTTACCGTCATATTGGTTCTCTCACTTAATAATAAATTGGATAAAATCTCTGACAAGTATTCACTCATATTTGTGAGAGCCATGTTTTTATCTTGTTGAAGACTGTATTTTTATAAAAGTGAGAGTGAAAAAAAGTAGCTTAGACCTGAGAAGGAAAAATAAACACTGAACATTTGCAATTGTCCTTCATTTTCCACACAGTAATTACTGTCTTTGTGTCACAGAAGAATACAACAGGTGTCCTACCCTCAAACACATCCCATTTAATTGCCATTGATTGGTTTATTCTTGCGTTCCAAATGTTCAAACAGTGCCTGGCACATAGCAGGCATTCAGTAAATATTTGTTGAATGAAAGAACCAGTAATAGTTGTTATAACAACTTGCAAGGCAGATAGTATTATTCTAATTTTACAAATGAGAAAACTGATGCATAGAAAGGACAACTGGTTTGCCCATAGCCACAGCGAGTCAATGGTAAAGCAAGGGTTGAGATCCAGGTGTGTTTGGCTCCAAAGCCGAGTCTCTCTACACTGTGCCAGTTGGAAACACAAACCCAAATGTGTCCCAACATTTCCATTTTCAATAAAAACCAACACAGGGTCTCTGAATGTCAAGCAAACAAAAAATACTAGTTAAACATTAGGCATTGAAATTATAGATCTTGAAACTAGAAGATCTCAGGCTTCTTGACCCTTGTACTTTCTCACAACCCACAACCTCTCACCTTCATTCTTTACCCTGGTCTGGCTTTGGCCCACAATACTCTTCAAACTAAGGTACAGGCACAAAGATTTTCTAAAATGTAAGTAGGCTTAGATACCTGTAGGGTAAAAACTTCCAGTTCTAAACTTCCACAAACTCAGTCCTAAAGCTGATCTGCCTGCAAACTGCTATCTGGCAGTCATTCCTCCCCTTCTCACCTTTCTCCACTTTACAAAAGAAAGACATGCTCTCCCCTGTCCTAAATGGTATTTTGGTGTATGGTTCCAGGGTGTAAAAAACCAAAGTCAAAAATAGGAACAAATTTAGAGTGTCCCTTTCCTAAAAAAGTCTCTTAAAAGTAAAGCCAATGAAAGCTTCAAAAAGAAATATTCAGGAGGATCCTGTTTCATCCAGGAGACATAGTCTAGACAGGTATCTATTCATCCATGTCTTGTTTTATCCACCTATGTGCCTATCAATCAATCATCCATCTATCAAGCAATTAACCTATCAGAATATAGAGGTGAGGAACATGTTGGGCAGATTTATGACTATATGAATTTTAAAATAAAATCATACCTTTTCTGATGAAAAGTAACTCTGATTTGGTTGATTAGTTTAACAATGATGCCTGATTATCTGAGGACATGTTCTATAAACTGAATGAGCTAAATCTACAGCTCCAAGATTTGACTAAAAATACACTTAATGTATGTGTATTATATAAAATAACCCACACGAAACATACTTTGCAACTATTTAATCTTATGATATTTTAAGCTTGTGGTAAATGTTTTTAGATTTCAACTTCAAAATGTATAAGAGGTATAGCCAGTTTTTCAAAATTCTTTTGAGAACATGAGAACAAAAAGTTTGGAGAAAAGTACCTAGTCCCTCTCTTCAGCTACTTAGATATAAATGTCTCATTTACCTTGTCCTTGTTGCATTTCACTGACACGGAGCTAGAAATACCTACCATATCTGCTATCTCCTTGACTAAGCTCAGGTCTTGGGCACTGCTGGAGAGGGAAAAATAAAATAAAAATCATAGTCTTCTTGGTGCCACTATAGTTTCATAGCATTCAACTTGTACTGAGTCCTCCGTGCTGCTTGGCAATGTGTGTGTGTGTGTGTGTGTGTATGTGTGTGTGTGTGTGTTTTAGCTTTCTTCTGTTGCACACAGCTATCATCTCAAACATTTTTCAAGCTCTTCAAATTTCCAACTCCCACCACATCCCAGCCAATGTGCTTTTTTTTTTCTTTTTTCTTTTGGCCTAAATTCAGACCCACCCCCTTCTCAGTACAGCTCTTCTTGGGACTCTATCTTCTATTGCCTCCTCAGGGATCTTTTTTCTTTCAATTATCCAATCCTAAACCTACCCTCTTACTTCACCTTCAAATTCTTCTCATCTACATTTGAACATACTTCAGTCTTGCTCATTAAAATAAGCAGACAAACACAACACAAACCAAAAACCACATGTGCCTTTCCCAGATCCCTTTCCTATCTGACACCATATCATTGTTCTACTGTCCTCACATTCACACTTCCCTAAAGCAGCTCTCCTTCTCCACAGGCTCTCCACCCACATACTTCTCCCTTCAGCTACCTTACTATTAATTCCTGTCTTAACTCACTACAGTGTGGCCTCTACAGAGCATTTCTTTCTCAAAACATTTTCTTTCCTTAGCTTCCTTAAGCCCACACTCAATTGATATACCTCTTACCCATCTCTTCACTCAGTCTCGGTCTCCCTGGCTAATTCCTCTTCTTCTGTCCATTTGTTAAGAACCAGTGTCCCTAAGGATCACACTGTAAGACTCTATATGTTCATCCTGAACAGATCAGTTTCCATGGTTTCAATTTCCACCTTTAGATTGATAATGCTCAAATCTGCATCTTTCATTCAGATCTCTTTCCTTAGCTTTAGTCTTATATATTTAACTGTCTCCTACACAGTTTCAATTATCTTACAGGTACCTAAAACTTAACATACCCGAACATTTTTACCTCATCCTGGTCCTCCTTCCTCAGTAAGTGGCACCAAACAATCCATTCCGTTTCCTTAAGACTCCATTAATACTCATGGGAGTCACCATGAAATAACTCCTTGGTCCTTCATGTACCTCATGTCCAGTGAATCATCAAGACTTGGACATTCTTTCTCATAGTGATCTCCTTAATCAGCCCATAGCCTCCAGTCCCCACAGCCACCTCTCTGCTTCAGATTATCTCTCACTAGGCTGTTGCAACCAGCCTTGAGTCTTCTGTTTCTTACCTGACAACCAGTGGGTGTTCTAAAACACAAGTCTGATTATATTGTTTCTTTCCTTAAAAGCTTTCAATGACTCCTCATCATCCTTGCTTCTTATTACTATTATTATTTTAATTAAGCTTTAAGGATAAATTCTAAACTCCTTGGCATGGCTTTCAAGGCCCTTCTGAACCTGGCCTCTGCTCACCATGACACTTCAGCTCTCCCCACTCTTCACTTCAAAGTGCTTCTAAAGCACTTTTAGTTCCAAAATCTACCCTGCTCTCCTGCCTTGAGCAATCCTTCTGCCTCCTTCTTCTAGCTCTCTTGTATTTTATTTTATTTTATTTTTAAGATTTATTCATTTGTTTGTTTGAGGGAGAGAGAGCATATGTAGGGGAAGCAGGAGAAGCAGCAGCAGGCCCCCCACTGAGCAGGGAGCCTGGGGCTCAATCCCAGGACCCTGGGATCATGACCTAACCTGAAAGCAGACACTTAACCAACTGAGCCACCCAGGCACCCCACTCTTTTATATTTTAAATTAAAGTTTCAGCTCAGATGCTCCTTCCGCTAGAAAGATTTTTTAAAACCTCAAATCTGGGTCTTATACTTACCTTCTATGCTTCTGTGATACATTTTTCTAGGTGCGTTATAGCACTTACTCTGTATCAATTTGTAACTGCTTACATGTCTATGTCCCCAAGAGCAGAGGGACATATGTACAAGGGACATAAAAGGCTAGGTAGGGTACAACCACTGCCTGGCACACAGTAGGCATTCATCATATATTTCCCTACTGAATGAATACATGAAACTACCAAACCTTGAGGAATGGCTTATAAACCCGTTTAGTGAATAAATGCAAAGTTTTCAAAATCCTGTCAAATTGCTGACCAGAGAGAATCACAGCTTGATTGAAAAGAGAAAAAAAAAAAAAAAGCCATGCCCAATCTCTCCAGCAAAGGTACCAAAATCTATGTCCTTATCCATACCCAAATAACTTATCTGAGTCAAAAGAAACTAAAATTTCCACTTTTCCTAAATCACTCAACAATGAATAGGTCACCTAGCCTTGTCCTCATGAAGCTTCAGTCTAACACTTGCTCCATGAAATCCACTAAATCCTGGACAAAAGCTGGGCCATCTTCAGCCTTTCAAATTTTATTATTTTGAGCCATCTAGGAGCAACTGCTTTTATATAAGTAGCAATATTTTTTAAAGAGCATTTTTTCCCTATATGTCAGAAAACCTCAGTTGAAAATAAAATTACATTTCTTAAAACTTCCATGCTCCTGATCTTTTTCTCCTTTTCAGCTGTGCCAGAGGCATGAACTTTTATACCCCCAGCACCACTTAGGAAGATGATTTATTAAACACACTTAAATGAAAGATGACTTGGTGTGGATACACTTGGATTCACAGTCCATGCCTTGGGGCAGTCTTAGTACCAACTTTCTAACTAATTCAGAAATGAAAAACTTCTCTCATTATTTCAAGATAAATGTCTGAACCTTCTAGCTCTTGTCGGCCTGCAACTAAAGTATCAAAAACTAAAAATGGAGATTCTGTTGTTCACATTTTCCTCTAAACCTTACAATGCTTAGCATATGAACCAGTTGCAAATTACCAACTAATGGTATCTTTTGGCACTTCTAGGCCTCCAATATCCATTGTATCAAACTCTTTCCTTTCTTTACAGTGATCCTTGTACAATATTACCACTCAGAAGTTATGTTGGAGAAATTATTTTCAATTTTTTTTCTGTGGTTCATAAAACTACTTAGTACAAATTAAAAAGCCATGATAAAAGGACAAATATTTCAATTTCATTTAAGAAAAGGTCTAGCCCATTCCAGTGCACAGAGAACAAAAAATGACCCAACTAGTTGTCTCAGTTTACTGACAGAATTTGTTACATATGCATATCATTTCCTTAAATTGACCCTAATTCAAGACGTCAGTCTAAAGAGTCAGCAATGTTAAAATGCTGGGTCTTAAAGGAAACATATTCATATAACTGAAAAAAGTAGGATGCCATTCTCTTATCACTGCTATGAATAGAGAAGCTATTTCTCAATGATAGGGATCCTTTATAATGGAAAATAATTTGTACTGAATTCAGAAACTATAGTGCTGTGTTTGACTTCCTTGATTGTATAAAGGACCTCATTATTTGAAACAGGTGGAGCTCAATGAATTGAAATAGTCCAGAAACACATGAATATCTTTCCTCTGGTGAAAATTTAAATTGTGAGAAAATTACTTCCTTTCCAAAAATTCCCAGGATTCTTGTTCCTGATCATGGTTCAAAATTCCATGTAGGTTTGGTCTTCATTTATTTCAGAGAAGTCATAAATGAAACTGTTCTCCTTATATTAAGAAATATCAGCATCCTAAATATCAAGATACTGATATGGTTAGGCCTGTGACACTGTCCCCTTTGTGTCTAAGAGAAATTAGGTAAGAATTAACAACTACTTATAAGTAACAAGCTTATCATCTACAGAAATGCCTTATATGCTGGAAATTAGAGAACTTCTTCCTCACAAAGTTGTTGCTAGCTTATATATAATAGGGAAAAAATAGGATGAACATACTTTAAAGTACAGAAAGACTCTGGTAAAAGTACAATTATATAGTTTCATATGAAAACTAAAATGAGGGCATCTGTGTGGCTCAGTCAGTTAAGCATCTGCCTTCAGCTCATGTCATGATCCCAGGGTGCTGGGATGGAGCCCCATGTGGGGCTCTCTGCTCAGTGGGGAGTCTGTTTCTCCCTCTCCCTCTGCCTGCTGCTCCCTCTGTGCTCTCTCTCTCTGACAAATAAATAAATAGATTATTTTTAAAAAGAACTAAAATGAGCAAGGAGTGCATTTGAATCATTTGTACATTTATAAATCATAAAAATGGTGGAAAAGTGGTAAATAATAAAATTATTAATAACTGAAATGGTTTTTATATTCCCCTTTATTCTCTAGTGGCCTGTAAAAAGGAAAGAGAAAGAAAGCAAATCTACTATAAATGATTTCAATAAAGGGAGAAAAAGGTGGGCAGCAATCCTTACCTATTATTTTCTAAGTTACTTAGATATCAAGCAATCTAATTGTGGTTTAAATGCGCTTTAAATTCAAAAAGGCAAGACATATATATTTTTTATATAATCATTCAGAGTCAGCAGGAATCAGGCAGCCAGAGACAAATGTAGAAACCACGGGAGCAAACAAGCAGAAGAGGACCAACTTTTCCTATTGAGTGGGAAGTATCTTCGTTGGAAGAGAGGTTGCAAACATCAAGAGAAAGAGAGGTAGGTATTCACGGTAGGCATAATAATGGCAAAGGGAAAATAAGGTTGCAGAAGAAACTGAGGTTGTTAATCAGCTGACCTCAAGATAGGAGACTGTAATAAATCATCTAAGTGGCTCCAATGTCATCTCAAGGGTCCTCAAAAGTTAAAGAGGGAGGTAGAAGAGGAATTGTATTGGAGTGATTCAATATGAAAAGACTTGACCATAGTTGCTGGCTCTGAAGATGGAGTAAGGAGGCCAAGACCCAAGGAATGCAGATGGATTCTAGAAGCTGGAAAAGGTAAGAACATGAATAGTCCCCAAGAACTTCCAGATAGGAATGGAGCCCTGCCAACATCTTGATTTTTTGTTCAGTGAGAACTGTTTCAGACTTCTAACCTCTAAAAATATAAGATAATAAATTTGTGTTGCTTTATGGCACTAAATTTGTGGTAATTTCTTAGGGGGGCAATAGAAAACTAATGTATAGTACTTCACAGTCAAGACTATGATGGGGAAGAAAAAAAAAATTGACTATGATGGAAACAATTACCAAGAGGCCAAGAGAGATAAATTCAAAATGCCATGTTAGAAAATAAGAGGAAGACAAGAAGTTTAAGAAATAGCAGGAAGGGGGCGCCTGGGTGGCTCAGTGGGTTAAAGCCTCTGCCTTCGGCTCAGGTCATGATCTCAGGGTCCTGGGATCGAGCCCCGCATCAGGCTCTCTGCTCAGCAGGGAGCCTGCTTCCTCTCTCTCTCTCTGCCCACCTCTCTGCCTACTTGTGATCTCTGTCTGTCAAATAAATAAATAAAATCTTAAAAAAAAAATAGCAGGAAGAGGGCAAAAACAAAAGAATTTAGGAATCTCAACAAAACTTTCAAACTGCAATAGATATAATAACAAAGGAAGGACAGACTACAGTAAAGAAGTTGTAGTTAGTTAACATACAGTGTAATATTCATTTCAGACGTAGAATTTAGTGACTCAACACTTATAAACACCCAGTGCTCATCACAAGTGCCCTCCTTAATCCCCATCACCCATCTAGCCCATCCCCCACCCTCCTCCCCTCTGGAAAACATCAGTTTTGTTCTCTATAGTTAAGATTCTGTTTCTTGGTTTGCCTCCCTCTCTCCCTCTCTTTTTTTTTCCCCTTTGCTCATTTGTTTCGTTTTTTAAATTCCACATATGAGGGAAATCATATGGTATTTGTCTTTCTCTGACTGACTTATTTGGCTTAGCATAATACTCTCAAGCTCCACCCATGTTTCAACAAATAGCAAGATTTCGTTCTTTTTTATAGTTGAGGGCATGGGTCAGGCTGAGTGTCAGGCTCCAGGTTAATGTCCAGTAGGCCACTGAACTGGGTTGGGGGGTGAGGCCTCATTGGGGCATAGCAGATTTCTCCAGCTGTGAATCCCTTGTAGACTTCCAAATGACACCGTTTCCTTCTGGGTGGCAGGCAAAGTCTTCTTGTATGGGTCAGGTATCCTCAGTCTATGGGGCTTGGGTACCAGGCCTCTGGAGACAGTCTCCCGAAAACCCAACCCATCCATTCATGGGTAAAATTTGGGCTGTTCCCATAATTCGGTAATTATAGATAATGCTGCTATAAACGTCAGCGTGCATGTACCATTTCCATATTTTTATATCCTTTGGAGAAATACCTAGTTGTGCAATTGCTGATTGTAACATAGTTCTACTTTTAACTTTTTGAGGAACCTCCATATCATATTCCAGAGGGACTGTACCAGTTTCCATTTCCACCAACAGTGCAAGGGGGTGATTTGTTTATTGATGAGAAAATATCTTTGGGTATGTGACTTTTCTTCAGTTAAATACTGACTTAATAGCCTCTCTTAATGCTGTGTTCAATGATAAGACCTAGTCTAAGATGTTTTATGATTTCCAAAAGTCAGTCAATTAATGTCTGGAGAACTCCAAGGCACTATTTCTCACATCAAATGCTTTGGCTGATAACTAAAGATATGAAAGATAACTAAAAAATATGAAAGGATATAATGGCAAGTTAATGATGTTATTAAAAAATAAAGTTCAAAATTTAATATGTGGAGTTATTTTGAAATTGACTATCCCATCTCCAGTCATGATGGTAACTCTTAAGGATATCGAGTAAATGGGGGTGTATTCCTATTGATTCGGTTTTACATAAGTTTAAGAAAAGTCTTTGAAAGTAATGCCAAAAGCATGTATTGATTTATTTTTTTAATATACGTTTGTTAAAAGATTAAGCCATCAGGAAGAAAATTTCTATCCAGTTCTTTTATTGTTTAACATTGCTTTCTCAAACAAAATAGAAACAAAAAGAAAATAGCTTCCTCTGTTTCTGTATTATTTCGGAGATAAAAGTGAGGTTGTTGTTTTTTTTTTAAAGATTTTTATCCACTTATTTGACAGACAAGTAGGCAGAGTAGGCAGGCAGAGAGAGAGGAGGAAGCAGGCTCCCCGCTGAGCAGAGAGCCTGGTGCGGGGCTTGATCCCAGGACCCTGGGATCATGACCTGAGCTGAAGGCAGAGGCTTTAACCCACTGAGCTACCCAGGAACCCCAAAAGTGAGGTTTTAAGAAGACATCCAATAAGGTGTGACTTGAAAAAGAACAACCCATAGAATCACAATGATAGGTTAATGCTGAGAGATAAAGAACTCCTCTGTACCCACAAAATCCCAGCATCTCAGAGAGAGAAGGGCCCCTAGAAACCCCTAGATCAAATTCTAATCTATAGCACGAAATCCTGCCACTACTTGCTAGATAGGTTGTCATCGAGACTCCAGTTGAACATCTTCAGTGAAGTAGAAATTATCAGCTCCCAAGCACCTACTATTTCCATTGTTTGTTCCAAATTTAACTTCTACCCATGTTCTCAGTTCTGTTTTCTAGATGTCAATCCCATGTCTAAACCTGTTTTCCACATCACATCTTCAAATACTTCAAATGACATCTTTAAACACCAACTATCATGTCCCCCTGTGAGTCATCAACTCCTTTTTAAAGCCAAGAAATATAGGGCAAGCATATGTATACAAGTCTATTATGTTGGACCCTCCTACATAATCTGATGATTAGTTAGTACAGTAACTTGTTGATGCACTCATCAAATGTGTGCTGAGTGCCTACCAGCTTTCTGGCAAGAAAGAAAGACAAGTTTCCTGTCCGCAAGAAGCCGAAATTTGCATGTTAGACAATGAACAAATGAAAAAGTAAACAAAATTTAAAATAGTGAAGAGTAAAAATTTATTAATTAGGGAGAGGATTTTTTAAGATAAGACATGAAGGATGAAAAGGAACTAGGTATGCAAAGAGCCAGAGAGGAGAACTTGAGGGCAGTAAGTGCAAATTCTGAGGTAAAAAAGAGCTTGGTCTCTTCCAAATGCTTCAGGTCACTGCATCTAAAACATCAGGAGGAAAGAAGTTGAAGTGAAGAAACTGAAATAGGAGAAGCAGACAGACCCAAACCATAGTATGGAGTATGTATTTGATTCTATGTACAATAGGAATCTATGTAAGAATTGTAAGCAGGAAAGATACATAACCTTATTGCTATTTAAAATACCATGCTGGGGGCACCTGGGTGGCTCAGTGGGTTAAGCCTCTGCCTTTGGCTCAGGTCATGGTCCCAGGTTCCTAGGATAGAGCCCCGCATCGGGCACTCTGCTCAGCAGGGAGCCTGCTTCCCCCTCTCTCTCTGCCTGCCTCTATGCCTACTTGTGATCTCTCTCTCTATCAAATAAATAAATAAAATCTTTAAAAAAATAAAATAAAATACCATGCTGGTGGCCTTATGGACAATGGATGGGGGGAGGGCAAGAGTGGAAACAGAGAGATGAGTTAGGAGGCTCTTGAAGTGAAAAAGCATGGAGACTTAGCTAAATATGGCAGCAGCAAAGACCTGAGAGGTGTGGAAAGATCTGAAGCACGTGACTGAAGAAAGTACAGGCAGGAGTTTTTGATGGTCATGTGGATGGTGAAGAAAGATGGAAAATAAAACACAATTCCTGGGTTTCTAATTGGAGCAACTCAGGACAGCAGATGAGAAGAGGAACCATCCAGGAAAAGGTTTCAAGTAAGCAAATGGTTGTGTAGATTTGGAGTTCAGAGGAGAGGTCTAGTTGAAGATGCAAAATATGGGAGTTATCAGCATATAGATGGCATTTAAAATCATAGAAATAATAAGATAAACTAGGGGCACCTGGGTGGTTCAGCAAGTTAAGTGTCCAACTCTTTGTTTCAGCTCAGGTTGTAATCTTGGGGTTGTGAGATCACTCAATGTGGAGTCTGGTTCTCTCCCTCTGCCCCTCCCTCCTCAAATAAATAAACCTTATAATAATAATAATAATAATAATAGTAGTAGTAAGATAACCTAGAGAGAGAGTTTAGAGACAGGAATACAAGAGCTCAACACTTAGTCCTAAAGAACTGCAACACTTACAGTAAAGAAAGACTACAAAGGAAGCCAGTAAAGACAAAGGAACAGAGGGAGTTTGAAAAAGGAAGAAGTGTCAGGTGTGTCAATAGGGTTTGAGAAGTGCACCAAAATGAGAGTAAAATGACCACCAGCAATCAGGGAGATGGAAGAGTAGCGCTAGAAGCAGGTGAAGCAGTTTTAGGGTGGATTAAAGGTGAGAAAGTGAAGTGAGGCATGTAGAAGACTAGCATGTAGAAATGGAAGAAAGAAAAGGAATTGCAGCTAGAGGGGATGCCAGGTCAGGAAAGAATTTTCTTTCCTTCTTTGTTGTTGTTGTTTTCCTTAAAATGGGCACATACATGCCTTAAAAACTAAAATTCAGTGATTAAAGTGCCCTTGTCAATCTTCTGCTTTAGGCCAGCAGTTTTCAAACTACTTTCAACAGAGGGCTGGATTTCTGGGATGATGCCTCATGTCTGCTTCAAGAAACGTGGCAGGCTTCACTTCTTACAACAAAAAGTAACTCAAATTTAATCTATTTTATACCTGGGGATTGAGAATAACATGCCATTTGAAAAGTCACTGATCTGAGGAGAGCATAGGGCAGCCAAAATACCTACCATATTGGCCTATTAATGACAGAACACCTGATGAATCCATAGATGGTATGCATTCTTAATTATGTCATCTAATAGCTCTTCAGGCAAAAGATGATGATAAACTGTATCTAGAGCAAAGTCTCAGACGCTAAACAAGTTTGTCATTGTTTCACAGTCTCTTGGCAATGATAAATTAAGTAGCTTCTTTTATACTAAAATTTTTAGGGACTTCAGTATACTCAAACCTTGATTTTCATGATTCTAATTAATACATCCCACAGTCGATAGGTTTGATAAACTTGAGACATCTCAAGCCCGTTTTAATAAAATTGACTTACAAAATAGTACTTTAGGTACTCCTTAAACACAGGCTTTTCATAAAGAGATTTCCTGAGTTTTAGATATGCAAAATAAGACTTGAGCAATAAGGGCACAGTTAATTTTTTTAACCACCTGAGAGAAACAATGACTGGGATTAATAGGGAAAATGAAAAGATTTGTGAGAAATATGTTGCCAAATTAATGAAAAAGTTATTTTTCCAAAGGATATTTATGATGTCTATGAAGTCTATGACCTTCAATAAACTATTATGAATTCATTGTGTTGATTACTAAAAATTTGCACTGATTCGATATTATACCACTGTGGCTCTGTCTCGACAACAGGATTTCTCAGCCTCAGCACTATTATCATTTTGGGCTGAAAAAATGTTTGTTGTGGGTGACTCTACTGTTAAACCCTGTAGAGGGTTTAACAGAAATGCTGGTCTATACCCACTAGATGTTAACAGCACTCCCCTACCCTAAAGTCACAGCAACCAAATATGTCTTTAGACTTTGCCAAATATCCCCTTAAGATCAAAGTCACGCCCACTTGACATTTCACTCTGTAAGATAATGTGATTGCTTATTCTGGAGTTAAGCTACTATTTTCAGTGGGCTCTGACTGAACAGAATAAAGCTATTGTGACATTCAGACCCAAATATTCATGTGACTGTAAGAGCGGGAAGTAAACACGTCTCAGATGTGACTACATAGCATGACGACTGGCTCAAAGACCCATGCCGAAAAGTACAAAATCTAAAACAAGTTTGATGCCTTTTAACTAAAGCTTCGTCATAAAAGATCCAGTTACTGACCTTCACGCGAGGAAAATGGCAAATAGGAGCACTTTCTGGAGTGCTACTCTAAGTCCTTCCATTAAAATCAGCAGTGTGGCAAAGCTACATGAAAAACCTTGTCAAGACTTTAAAAGCAGGCAGATCATGTTTGGCTGTATTCATTTTACATGTTGTTGTGCATTATGTTACCAGTTTTTAAATGAAATGCCGGTGAGAAAAATACTAAAAGAGAAATGTTTAAAGGTGGAGCTAAGCTGCCACCTAGAGAATAGAAATGGCAGCATCTTAGCCTTCTATGTATTACTGCATGAACAATATTGTCCTATTAACTAAAAACTGATCAAATTCAAAATTTCAAAAGCAAAGTGAAATTTTAAAGTCAAACTTTTTTTTAAGTTAGCTAATTATTTGAATTCTTTGTTGTGCTCTTAAAAATTTCAAAGAGGGTGAATTAACAGATAATTTTTTTAAAGTTCAAAATAATAGAAGTGGTCATTGCTGAACAACAGTGGGATGCCTGCACAGAAAATACTATACTATTAATGTTGCAATAAAGCTTTGATCAAAATTTTAAGTATTTTTTAAATTTCCAAGTAGAAAACTTAGTATTGAAAATGAATTGGAAGAATAATGAATGAGAACAAGTGGTAGACTTTCCAGTGTTTATCACCCTTCCTAATAATCATTCTTTCAAAAGAAGCCAATTAGGAAACAATTATGGTAACTAGAATCCAATAGAATCATTAACTGGAGGGAAGGGAGTACTACTTATGCAACATAACAGAAGCAAAATATAAAATATAAGAGAGGAAAAAGTCAGGGGGGAAAAGGCAGCTAAAAATAACGTGACTCAGAGCTAAAGCATAAAACTGAACTACAATTTCTGGGAAAATATGAGTCTCCTTTTCTGAATGTAATAGTATAATTGAATACTCATTAGGTTCTCCAGACCATAAACCATCGCCTGGTTAAGGTAGCCATTTGGGAAGCTGCATGAACTCTTTTGGGCCATGAGGGTCCCATTTAGTAAATTACTACTTCAATGCACTCAATGATACCCTTGTGGCCTGGTAGTGGATTCCAAAAGAGCTTAATTTACACACTGGGAGAATCTGGTGCTCATTAGGAAATGAGAAGTATATCTGCTCACATATCCACAAAGAAGAGAAAAGTACTATACTTATTTGAAAGGGGAGTATTGAAATATGGCTTAGAGATTAGAGTGCCAAATTATGATGCCATGGCATACCCACATGACTTAGTATATAACTGCTTAAGACTTGGGATGAGATTTTCCACCTTTACAGTTTTAATCTCTCCTTTTTTTTTTTTTTTTTAAAGATTTTATTTATTTGTCAGAGAGAAACAGCGAGAAAGAGCGAGCACAGGCAGACAGAGTGGCAGGCAGAGGCAGAGGGAGAAGCAGGCTCCCTGCCGAGCAAGGAGCCCGACGTGGGACTCGATCCCAGGACACTGGGATCATGACCTGAGCCGAAGGCAGCTGCTTAACCAGCTGAGCCACCCAGGCGTCCCTTAATCTCTCCTTTATCTTATGTAAATTCCCTGTGTCACTGCTTTTGCAGTTTTGAGAGAAGAATCCTACTTTCAGCCTTCCCAGAAGGTTGAGGGGCATAGGTACTTTCAGAGATGTTTGCCTGAAGCTCCACCACACCTATACGCACCTGCACAAGTCAGCTAATAAAATCCAATGGCCTAGGGCTGAATTTACTTGACCCGTTTTTTGTCCTCTAACATGAACTAAGACTATATTTTACTGAGACTTTTCACTTTTGAACTTGCTGCTGTATAGCAGCCTAGAAAAACATCTTAAGGTTTCTTTGTTCTGAAAATTCTGTTCAGGTATCTATTGGATTTGAATCATGCATGTGAATTGCATTCTGCATCATTTTACGTAAAACTGAGCATTTACACAAGTAATCACTTTTATTATTAAATTCTTGCTTGTTCCCTGCTTTCAAATCAGTAAAGTAATACTTTGCATATCTCTCTTAAAACAGAGGCTTCTAATGATGACTCATACGTACATGAGGAGCCTGAGTACAATTATAAATCTCAAATGGTACCTATTTATATCACATAATTGTGTCATCTGCCTTAAAGTTATGCAGTTGCCTATTTTTAGATGATGTGAAACAGAACCACCTTTTATGTGGTAAATATATCTAATTTCTCCAACGTGTCTTTTGATGGAGAAACAGGACATTTTAACAGGGCCAAGAAACATGTTTGCCAGTGAGAATGAATTTCTAAGCATTTTGGAAGAATGGACAAATAATATTCAAGAAATATGTAATTCAGAAAATTCTGAGGACCATTTTGGAAGTAGTAACCTCTTTATGTCAATATTCTAATTTAAAAGGTAACATTATAATTACTATGTTTAAAAGCATGGTCCTAAGGCTTGCAGAAAATAAAAGCATTTGGAGGATTCCCAGTCTAGTGGAAAAGATCCGTACCAACCTCTTGGTTTCTCAAGCTGGAGAAAGTAACTTTCATCCAGTGAGCATCTTATGTGGTAGGCACTACACAGAATACATTTTTATTCATTTAGGAGTCAGAAAATCCCCTTCTGGGGACTAAACGAGATGTCGCTATTTGGCAGGTGATTTTCATAAACATTTATTAACTATTCAAAGTCCTAGCATCTATGTGAGTAGAGCCAGAAGTGGAGAGTAGCAAAGGAGTCTTGGATGCAAGGAATAGCTTGTCCTGGCAGAGAAGAGCATGTTCAAAAACCCAGATTAGAGAGGGAGAATTTTGACAAAGTCTAATACTGCTGGAAGAGAAAGCAAAGCAAATCTTTTTTTTTTTTAAGCAAAGCAGATCTTGAAGGGCTTTAAGGTTATCTTAAGATCTTAAGATTTGGGATCATTAACCTAAAGGCAAATGGAAGTCATGGAAGAGTTTTAGGCATGAGAGGAAGATGATCAAATGTAATGCCTAAAGGATCATTTTGGCTTTGGAGACACAGTAGTAAGACTCAAGGCAAGGAGGTGATTACTCTAAGGCAGTAAAGAGATGATGATGGCCTAAATCAGGATGACAGCAGGGGCAATAAAGGGAAATGGATGTATTTGAGAGATATCTAAAAGCTATGCACGAGATTTTGTTACAGATTGGGTACAGAAAATTAAAAGAGAGAAGGGTGATGGATAAATCTCAAGGCTCTAACTTGAAAAACTAGATGTTGCTAATGATCAGGAAAGCATGCAATGGAGGCAAATCTACAGGAAGAGGGAGAGAATGGGGAAAGATGATGAATTCGGTTATAAGCATGCTGATGTTGAGGTTTCTGACAAGATGTATTCAAGTGGAAATGTCCAGAGGGATTTGGATAGATAGGTATAAACTCAGGCAAGAAATACACTTAAGGGTAAATCAGCATATAAATGGTTATTGAAGCAATGAAAGTAAATGAGATTCCCTGAAATCCTGTGTGATTAAGAACATGAAAGAGTCCCAAAGAACACTGAAACTTCAGGGTCAAGAGGAGAGAGATCTAATAAAGACAATGGTGAATGAGGTGGAATATCACTAAATTGTTGTACCAGAAGGCAAAGGAAGAGAGTGTTTCAGGAAGCAAAATTTGATTAACAAAGCAAAAATGTCACCCTAGATGAACAAAATTATGGCTGATGTTTTCCCACTACATTTAATAACATAGAAACCTTTGTTAAATCCAATTTAGATATAGTTGGGGATTCAGAGACTGGAATGCATTGTTATGAATTCAGCAGTAAGGATAAGGTGAGAATACAGAAACAAAAATTACAGATAACCTCTTTTAAGAATTTGGGGTGTGAAGAGAGGAGTGATGTATGAAGGCAGCTGAAAGATAATACATGTGCAAAGCAAGCAGTTTGGAAGTTGATTGATAATATTTTATATAGGTGGATAATCTCAGGTATCATCTGTGAATAGAAAGATCTTATAGACAGTCAAGGACAAAGAATACAGTAGAAAGAGAGGGATAATCTATAGGGTTGTGTGATGTTTACTTTTTTTTTTTTTTAAAGTAGGCTCCATGCCCAGTGTGGGGCATGAACTCACAAACCCTAAGATCAAGACCTGAGCTGAGATCTGGAGTTGAATGTTTAACCGACTGAACCACCCAGGTGCTCTGGTGGTTACTTTAATGTAACCATCATAAATGGGCCATGGGGTGCCCAGATACTTGATCAAACATTATTCTGGGTATTTCTGAGGGTGTTTTTGGATAAAATTAAGATTTAAATCAGTAGACTGAATAAAGAAAATTGCCCCCCCAACACCACATAATGTGGATGGGCCTCATCCAATCATTTCATGACCTATACAGAACAAAAAGGCTGCCCCTCCCCCAAGTAAAAGAAAATTCCTATCTGCTTGCCTTAAAACTGGGACACTGGCTTTTCCTGCCTTCAGTCTTAAACTGAAAATGTCTCTTCCTGGGTCTCAAATCTGCAACCTTTAAACTGGAACTACAACATCACTACTGAATCCCAGCTTGCCAACTGCAGATCTTGGACTTCTCAACCTCCATAACCACATGAGTCAATTTTTTAAATAGTAAATAAACAAACAAACAAACTCTACTGGTTCCATTTCTCTGAAAAACCCTGACTTAAGCAAACAGTGATTCTCAAAGTGTGGTTCCTGGACCAGCAGCATTAGCATCACCTGGGAATCTGTTAGAAATGCAAATTCTCAGGGCACCAGGAGGCTCAGTCAGTTAAGGATATGCTTTCAGCTCAGGTCATGATCCCAGGGTCCTGGGATTTAACCCCCCCCCCCCCCCCCCCCCCCCCCCCCCCCCCCCCCCCCCCCCCCCCCCCCCCCCCCCCCCCCCCCCCGTCTGGCTCCCTGCTCAGCAGGGAGTCTGCTTCTCCCTCTCTTCTGTCCCTCCCCTGTACTTGAGAGCCCTCTCTCACTCTCAAATAAATAAAATTTTTAAAATTAAAAAAAGAAATGCAAATTCTCAGGCCTCACCTTGTTCTGGTATGGTTATAATAGAACCACTAACTACTGAAACCAAGCAGAATAGGGACAGGGGTGAAGAAAAGAGGAGCTGGGAAAAATAGAAAACAAGGAAGTAAAGGGTTTCAAGTAAGCTTAATGATACCTGACACCAGTTCTCCACTGTTCAGGGACACCAATGCCATCCCTAATGCAAAGTGTTCTAATACGTTTACCAAGTATGATGAGGTATCAGGGGAAAGAGATTATTTCTGGTTGGAGGATGTCTGGGCAGGCCTAATGAGGAGGTGGAACACAAGCAGCCTTAAATAATTTAGATATGCAAGCTTAAGATAGATTTAATAACACAGAGAGTCTACATGGAGCAAGTCGAAGAACAGAAAATAGTCTTTCTAATATGACAGGGATTTAAGTTTAATGGAGACAGGAGAAGTCCAGGAAGAGGTGAAGAATACTAACAAACAGAGGAATAGTGCATTAAGGGAAAAGATGAAAAGACACACTGCATTTATATTTTAAAGAGCTTTGGATTTTACTCTGTGTGCTAAAGAGCTATTAAAGACTTTTGACAAGCAGAATGGCATTGATCATTGCAACCTGCACTTTTCCATCATAATATTTGTAAAGACGGTAAAGATTGTTTGAAATGTTTAACTGATGGGCAGATTAGATGCATTCCTAGAATTTCTCTAAAATTAAATTTAGTACATGAGCTACTACCTTTAGAAATTAATATTCTTGATAATGAAAAACATTAAATTAAAGTCTCCATAAGCAAATAGACAAATACACCAAGATAAACAATTCACAAAGCAGAATTGTAAGTGGGTGACAAATCAAAATAACTGCTCAATGGAAAAAACTAAAACACGATTTTTCAGGTACTGATGATTTTCACCATTAGCAATGACATGATAAGAGAAATCTCATTAGGGGCGCCTGAGTGGCTCAGTGGGTTAAAGCCTCTGCCTTCAGCTCAGGTCATGATCTCAGGGTTCTGGGATCGAGCCCCGCATCGGGCTCTCTGCTCAGCAGGGAGCCCGCTTCCCCCCACCCCCGCCTGCCTCTTTGCCTACTTGTGATCTCTCTGTCAAATAAATCAAAAAAATAAAATCTTTAAAAAAAAAAGATGAATCTCATTAATATTGGTTAATGTATACTGGTAAAATCTTTGCGGAAAGCAATTTAACAACAGATATCAAGAACAACTGAAAATGTTTACTCCTTTTAACCAGGATTTCCACTTCTAAAAGTAAAATCTGGGGCGCCTGGGTGGCTCAGTGGGTTAAAGCCTCTGCTTTCAGCTCAGGTCATGATCCCAGGATCCTGGGATCATCCTGGGATCGAGCCCCGCATCCGGCTCTCTGCTCCGCGGAGAGCCTGCTTCCTCCTCTCTCTCCTTGCCTGCCTCTCTACTTATGGCCTCTGTCTGTCAAATAAAATAAAATCTTTAAAAAAAATAAAATAAAATAAAAGTAAAATCTAAGAAAATTATCAAAATATATAAATATTTATGCATTAAAATATTATAACATTACTTATAATTTTTTACTTATAAAAATTTAATATATCCAGTAATAAGGGAGTACTAAATAAGTTATGATAAATCTTATAATGAAATATTATTGGGCCTTTATAAGTGATGTTTACAGAGAGTATTTAAAGATATAAAAAGTGTCCATAATACAAAGTGGGTAAAAACAGTGCAATATATAAAAAGTATAGGCAGATGCAACTATACAAAGTATGTATGTGTGCACATGTTAGTGTGTGTGCTCAAAAATATTGGAAGAAAATGTACCAGTCAACAGCTCTTATCTCTAGATTTAGGTTTTAAAGATCATTGTTATTTTCTTTATGTTTTCTATATTTTATAGTTTACCAATGACAGGAATTAAATCTATAATTAGAAAAGAAATAAGTTAAATTGATAGTTCTGTGGTAAAAATGAACAGCCTTTGAATGAAAAAAGCATCATTCATTGTTGCTATAGAATTTTATTTCTACAAAATCCATGTAAGTTCATCTTTCTCAAAAAAAAACCGGTATAACCCATCTCTGGTCATTTCATAGTTTTGGGTATGAAGAGGAGGGAAATATGGGTGGGCATTTCCTCTTTTCCTTTAGTGCCTCAAAAATGCCATACATATCAACAAATGATTATGAATGATGACTCTATTTTCTCCTGAAATCTCTGTGACTGGTAATAGCATTTCCCAGCAGCACACACTCTTGAAGCAATGTTCTCTTTTCTACTGATTTCTCCAAACCTGAGATCACTTTTTGTCATGACCAAAAAATGTTCAAACTGTAACTATGTCCCAGAGAAGACACATATTTGAGCCTCCAGTTCAACAGGTCTTTGCCTCCAGGCATGAGGCATGTCTAGACCAAAAGAATGGTCAGAATACCACCGGGCAAAAGCTTTTGATCTTGATGAAATCCCAGTAGTTCATTTTTGCCCTTGCTTCCATTGCCTTTGGCGATGTTCCTAGGAAGATGTTGCTGCGGCTGAGGTCGAAGAGGTTGCTGCCTGCGTTCTCCTCAAGGATTTTGATGGATTCCTTTCTCACATTGAGGTCCCTCATCCATTTTGAATCTATTTTCGTGTGTG
>PISX010006634.1:46100-95915 GCA_004024625.1 Mellivora capensis | reverse complement strand
GCAATTGCGCTACTGGGTATTTACCCCAAAGATACAGAGGTGGTGAAAAGAAGGGCCATCTGTACCCCAATGTTTATAGCAGCAATGGCCACGGTCGCCAAACTGTGGAAAGAACCAAGATGCCCTTCAACAGACGAATGGATAAAGAAGATGTGGTCCATATACACTATGGAGTATTATGCCTCCATCAGAAAGGATGCATACCCGACTTTTGTAGCAACATGGACGGGAGTGGAAGAGATTATGCTGATTGAAATAAGTCAAGCAGAGAGAGTCAATTATCATATGGTTTCACTTATTTGCAGAGCATTACAAATAACACGGAGGACATGGGGAGATGGAGAGGAGAAGGGCGTTGAGGGAAATTGAGGGGGAGATGAACCATGAGAGACTATGGACTCTGAAAAATAACCTGAGGGTTTTGAAGGGGCGGGGGTTGGGAGGTTGGGGGAGCCTGGTGGTGGGTATTATGGAGGGCACGCATTGCATGGAGCACTGGGTGTGGTGTAAAACTATGAATTTTGTTATACTGAAAAGAAATAAAAATATATTAAAAAATTTAAAAAAAAAAGAAGGAAAGTGGAGAGAATTTGCTCAGGCTGGAGACTAGAACAAGCCTGTAGCTAGATTTAGGATGTCTTTTGATCCACTAAAGGAAGTTGTATCCCAAAATTTTTAGGATAAAAAACCCTTATGTGAATACAAAAAATAAAGTTAAATACTATGAAGGATAAAATATGAATATAATAATGAAGGTTCAAAAAAATTATTATTTTTTAGAAAAGGTATTTTTAAGATAAACTAGTTAAAAATGTTAAAAAAAGAAAAGGGTAAAAGTTAAAAAAAATTAGCAGAAAAAGAGAAAAAGAAAAATAAATAAAATTAAAGAAAAAATTGAATTAACTGCAAGACTAAAGAATCATGGGGAGAAAGCCATGAATTCCGCACTTTGCTTTCTCCTCCTCTGGATTTCCGCTGCTCTCCTTGTTAAGTGAACTTGGTCTTGGCTGGATTTCTTTTGGTCTTCTGGGGGAGGGGCCTTTTGTAGTGATTCTCAAGTGTCTTTGCCCAAGGCAGAAATGCACTTCCCTTACCAGGGGCCGGGCTAAGTAATCTGCTCTGGTTCACTTTCAGGAGCTTTCTTGACATGATAAATGATGTCTAGCAAAAAACCCAGCTAAGATCATACTCAATGGCCTTCCAAGGAAACAGTTAAAGCATCTAGTATATACAGTGGTGAGAACTGGGACTAAGAAAAGGATGGAGCCATAAGAGAGAGGGCTTTGAATGCCAGGTTGAGAAAGTTAGTCTTGATTTCGTAGACAATAGTGACTTCACAGGAGGCATAGCCTGAGCAGTTGGGTGATTTCTAAAGAACATTCTGATGGCTTCAGCAGAGAGTAGAGGTATGGAACTCAGTGGAGTTTAGGGATGAAGTCCTGATGAAGACCATGACAGCTGAGATGGATAGGAGGGAATGGATTCAAGAGATAATAAAGAGATAGAATCAACAGAATTTGGTAATTGATTAGATGTAGATTCTGAGCAAGAGTAAATAATCAATGACAACTCCATTTAGGAGCCTGGCTGGCTGGTAATGCCATTAACTAAAAGGTTGATTTCTTCTGGCTTCAGGAAATGGAAAAAGGCAGTATAGCATCCTCTGCATATCAAACTTTTGAGACATGGATACTATTATTCTTTTGACAGGCAAATTTATTTTCTCAAGGCAAAATTCCTTCTACCTTTCCTCATTGATTTTATTTCCAACTGTTATAATCATCTTCTTTTGCTCTCTTCTGGATATGCTCTAATTTCTCCCACTTTCAGAATGCAAGACACAAACAGATTGTTGGGTTTGGCCAGCAAATCCTGAGGCAGGAAACAAAAAGATTACTCCAGAAACCTTTGTAGGAGAAAGGAGACAGTATGGGGACCAGACACTCTAGTGCCAAAAAGTCCAGGTCCAGAGCCAAGTTCTGCATCCACTTTCATTGTGAACGTTATCAATACATCAAGGGAATAAGAAAAACAAAAAGGAATGTGAAGTTTTAATAATCAGGACAGTAACATAAGGAGTATGCACGTGTGCACACACACACATTCACACACACACACACACACACACACACACAGTTAGATTGGCAACTCCTTTATGCCTGTTACACACTGGCTGCTCCCAGTACAGGCCTGCCCCAAGCCATTTTTTCAACTTCCAGGTGAGCAGAGTCCCTCTTTAGCCTAGCCTACAACTAAGCCCAGCCCCAGAGATGATGTTTAAAAAATATCCCCAAAATGCTTGGCTTTAAAGCTGGGCTACCCTGAAAGCATCCCTGAAAGTGGGGGCCCCTGAAAAAAGAATTTGATGCATCCTCTTTTTATACCTTGTATGCAGATAAATCTCACTTACAAACACAAAATGCTGCCAGAAACTCATAAAAGCCCACCCAGGCACCAAGGACAAGCCACTCTTATCTCCTTTCCATTCATTTGTTTGATCCCACTGTTCGTTGCTTTCCTTCTCACTTTGCACCTAAGCATCTCATAGCACTTTAAGGCTCCTTATACGGATAATGGTTTTTCTCCTGATTATGCATTTCAGACCTTAACCTGCTTGTCCAGGTACAGGCTACTACAAGTATCCTGTTTCCAGGTGTTTCCAATTTCTGATAAAAGGAATACCCATTCTCTTTGAAGTTTCCATTCCTACCTCTTCTTGGGGTGAAACATTCCACCACAATCCTGGTTGCTGACAGCTTTGGTTCTTCTGGAATCCCTGTATGCAGCCACTAACATGCAATCACATAGCTCAATAGGAGAAGCATGATGGGGCCATATTCTTACTTCCCCAGTTGCTGAGGTCTCTATACAGGGAGACCAGGTTGACTGGATTCTCTCCACTACAGGGTCCACACCTACTAAGAACACAAAGTGAGGTTGCCTATGCTTATGTGCTAGGGATACAAGGCACAATGACAGCTAAGATTGCCCATCATCTGCATGGGCCAGACACTTGAAAGAGCGGCTTTATACATATCATTGCTAATTCTTACAAGGTACAAATTATTTTTCCCCATTTTACAGGAGAAGATACTGAGGCTTAGAGACCATCTCACTTATCCAAGGTCAAATAGCTGGTAGGTCAGGAGCCAAGAATAGGACCCAGATCTGTTTGACTTCAAAACTCATAATACCACTCAGCTTCTAATAGATTTCCAAGAGTAATGACAAAAGTCCTGTTAACTCGTCCTAAGTGTTCCCGTATGACAAGTTAAAATGAATGGAATTACCTGTGCTATGGTGATAATTTTTTAATCACTGTTAAAGATTTTATTCCTAAAATATTGTCAGTGTTAAGAAGATATTAGAGGACATCAAGGAAGGCAATGGCTCCTCGCCCCTCTGCCTAGGTTAGGCCACCCTTGAGAGATTGTGTCTTGTCTGGGACCCAAACTTGAAAAAGGCCACAAACATTGGGGTGTATCCAGGAGGGAGTGAGAAGGCTTGGGAGGGGGCTGAGACCCAGAACACATGAGGAAAGTTGGAAGGACCTGGAATTGTTTAGTCTGGAATGAGTGGACTCCAGGTGACATAAGACAGGTCATGTCATTCTCTACTTCCATATAATTCAGGACAAGAGCCAAAGTTTTTATAATAGTCTACAAGGCCCTTTCCCATCTCCCCAACCCCAGCATTACCTCTGTGACCTCATCTTTCATGATGTTCTCCTCACTAATTCCATTTTATCCACACTGGACTCCTGGTTTTTCCTGGTATACATTATCTGCTCTTGCTTCAGGACTTAATTTATCTCCTCTCTCAAATGTGACCTTCTCAGTGCGTCCTCTCTTGACCACTCTGCTTTAAATTATAACCTCCTGTCTCTGCCCCTCTATTTCTTGCCACTGTACCTGTCACCATCTGACATACTATATGTTTTGTTTATTTATTTGGTTTTTTGTCTGCCCACCCTCCTGAAAAATGAGTATGTCCCATGAGGACAGGGGTTTTTATCTTTCTTGTTCACTGGTGCACACTCAACACCTAGAATAGAACCTGTAATACAATAGATACTCAATGTTTGTTGAACCAAAAGCACCATCTTTGCCTTCACATCTGGAATGGTTGTTATAGGACAAAGAGTGGACAGCAGAAAGGATCCATGTGGTTCCAAGGTAATAAGCTAGGTCAATAGCAGCTTTAAGAACACCTTAGTGGATGGCTACAAACTGGACCACTTTCTAACACCATACATAAAAATAAACTCAAAATGGATTAAAAACCTAAACGTGAGACCTGAAAACACAAAAACCTTAGATGAGAATATAAGCAGTAATTTCTCTAACATTGACCATAACAACCTTAAGGCAAAAGAAACAAAAGCAAAACTGAACTATTGGGACTATGTCAAAATAAAAAAAAAAATCTTTTGCACAGAGAAGGAAACCATCAACAAAACAAAAGGCAATCTACTGAATGAGACAGGATATTTACAAATGATATATCTAATAAGGGGTTAATACTCTAAAAATACAAAGAACTTTTACAACTCAAAACCAAAAAACAATCCAATTAAGAAATGGGCAGAGGACATGAGTAGATTTTTTTTTCCCAAAGAAGACACATGATGACTAACAGACACATGAAAAGATGCTCAACATCACTCATTATCAGGGAATTGCAAACAAAACCACAATGAGATATCGCCTCACCTGTCATAATGGCTTAAACCAACACAAGAAACATCAATACAAGAAATAAGTGTTGGTGAGGATATGGAGATAAAGGAACTCTCATGCACTGTTAGTGGGAATATAAATTGGTACAGCTGCTGTTGAAACAGTATAGATGTTCCTCAAAAATTAAAAATAGAAAAACCATATGATTCAGTAATTGCATTACTAGATATTTATCAGAAGAAAATGAAAACACTAATTTGAAAAATTTCATGCACCTCCATATTTATTGCAGTATTATTTATAATAGCCAAGATAAGGAAGTAACTTATGTGTCACTGATAGATAAATGGATAAATATGCAGTATATATATATATACAATGGGATATTATGCAACCACAAAAAAAGGTGGTGAGTTCTTGCCATTTGTGACAACATGGATGGACCTAGAGGTATTATGTTAAGTGAAATAAGTCAGGCTAAGACAAATACTATATGACTTTACTTACATGTGGAATATAAAAAAAAAACAAATTAGTTTAAAAATACAAAAACAGAATCAGACCTGTAAATATAGAGAACAATGATGATGTTCCAACAATGATGGCTGCAAGAGGGAAAAGGGATAAGAGAATGGGTGAAACGGGTGAAGAAGAGTGGGAGATAAGGCATCCAGTTTGGAATAAATGAGGTACGAGTATAAAAGTTTCAGCATAGGGAATATAGTCAGTGATATTGTGATAGTGTTGTGTGGCAACACTTGTGAGCATAGCATAACATATAAAGATGTTGAATTGCTATGTGTGCACGTGAAACTAATATAACATTGTGGGTCAACTATAATCAAATAAAGAAAAATTTATTTTAAAAAGGCACCTCTTGGGCATTAAAACTGCCCCAGGAATCTATGCCAGTGAAGGTTAGCAGGAAAAAGATAGATGGTATAGGAAGAATTTAAGCATCAAAACGGGAAGGGTAAGAAAAGGACTGTAGCTTAAGATTTTTTTTCTCCAGCCTCCTCATTTACAGATGAATAAACTGAGGCTCTGAGAAATCACCATCAGAAATTTCCATCAGTTGCCTACAGAGCAGGGACTAATATCATGGTGTCCTGAATTTTAGGATAGTGAAATTTTTTTTTCAATAAAGCTGTATTTTTGTGGCAGGGTGATTTCTAGAAATATTCACATTTGTTTGTGTCTGTTGTGCTTCTATGTCCTTCCCTATTCCCCTGCACGTTGGAGGTAACCAGGCCCTTGACAAATCTCTTGCAAGAAGGATTTCTCAGTGCAGAAAGCAGAAGCAACCTGAAGTGACCAAATCTATCATTCTCTTACAAAAGCATGAAAATCCCATTGATTACATACTGTCATAAAGGAAAAGGAAGAGGAACCAGAAAACCCAAAGAGAAAGAAATATGATAGATCCCTATCTCTCTCAGCCTCACCTAAAAAGGAAGAGTTCCTGGGCCTGGAGTAGTAGGAACTTAAGCATTAAGGATCTGCACGGGAGCCCTTGGGAAACCTCATCAGATGTTCCATGTCCTGGGAGAACAAATATTTTCAAGCATTCAGAGAGAGCAAGTAGGAAAGCAGGAAAGAAACGGTAAAAGCAGAGGACAGCAACTTTCAAGAGTCCATCTGACAGAAGTTATTCTCCCAGAGAATGAGACTGTTTCCCACCGTGGCTATTAAGTGATTTACAATTAAATACCTCTTCATGGGACGCCTGGGTGGCTCAGTTGGTTGAGCAGCTGCCTTCGGCTCAGGTCATGGTCCCAGCGTCCTGGGATCGAGTCCCACATCGGGCTCCTTGCTCAGCAGGGAGCCTACTTCTCCCTCTGCCTCTGCCTGCCACTCTGTCTGCCTGTGCTCACTCGCTCTCTCTCCCTCTCTCTGACAAATAAATAAATTAAAAATAAATAAATAAATACCTCTTCATGAGGCAGTGCTCCAGTTGATGGTCTGAGTGGTGGGAGGCCCTTTCTCCAGGCATCTAAGTGCTCATGTTTATTGACTCACTCTGCTATTCATCATAATTCCCAGGCCACTTATTAGCAGGATTAAGTGGGCCTACCTGGCTGGGAAAAATTCCCAGAGATCCAAGGCTGGGGGTGGGAGTGGAGAAAGGGAGTCCCTCCCAGGACTGACAAGGGCCTCTGATCTGGGCTTGGGGTGGGAGAGTGGGCTGGGCCCAGGGGAATAAGGAGGCATCCAGAGTTTCCTTTGAGTTTTAGGATGCTCTCCCACTTTGCACAGGCTGCTGGATTCACCCTTAGCATCCCTAATGTGCAACTAACCAGAAGCTTGATTACAAGTATGAGAGAAAAATGCAGGAGATTTGGAGTCCACTTATCTGTCTGTGTGAACTTTGGCAAGGGTCTTAACTCTTCTGAGGTTCAGTTTTCTCACCTTAAAATGTACATAAAATGTACATAAGGTAAGGATTACACAAGATAATGTGGTTAAATTGTCTAGTGCCTGCATATATCAAGGATATTATTCATTCAGGCCTTGAGGATTATTAGCAGTAATCTTTCTCTTCCACTACATCTTTCACCTCTACCTGACCATTCTCTTTCTCACTTTGACTTACAGTCAATGTTCTGTATGACCATGAGAAAGTCATTTCACTTTTCCATTACTCCCTTTCCACCTCTGTAAAATGGAAATGAGATCATCTGCTCTACCCACCTGCTTCAGGAACATTGAAAAAATAAAATAAAATTTAATTGAATTTTTTTAAAAGATAAATACATGGAAAAAAAGGAAATAAAAAGATAATGGGGATGAAAAGAGGTTGCAGACTAGAAAGTGTTACCCTCAGGTCACTTGATTTTATTGGCCAGGTCTGGATTTCAGAAGCTATGCAGCCCAGCTAAAGTGTAAGAATTACCTAGAGAAAGATCATGGTCAGTAAGGCCCATAGCCCAGTGAGGTTGGGGGCAGTGGGGAGCTAGCAGTTTACCCACAACATCCTCCAAAAGATTTGTACAAAGTTATCTTATCTGTCATGTTTACATCTGCTCTAAACAGATCCTGGGAACAAAGACAGCCTGTTCACCATGCACCAGTCCTTAAGCAGATCAGAGAACAGGACTGGAGCTGACCAAGATGGTTTCCTTGGTGATCTAAGGAAGGTCTTAGGAGATTCCCTCCACTAACATTCCCTTTCAGCATTGCAAAGGACTCCTCAGTGGGTCACAATGAAGGCAGCTATCAGTCACAGCAGAACAGGAGGAGCTCTTACCACTCATCTTGTCCAGCAGGTACAAAGCACCAGTCATGTGGGATCCATATCACAGAAAAGAACTTCAACCCAGGCCAACTGAGTCAGAAAAGGGTGGGGAGTGCTGGATTTAGGCAGTTGAAAAAGTTCCATGGTTTACGCTGCAGTAGACCAGACTTCTACTTGCATATGGAAACTAGTCTTATGCCCATGCCACCCATACATTATTGATGGGTAAAGTGAAACTCAGAAGAACAGATTTTCCCAAGCCCAACTGATTAGTGAGGGCTGCAAATTGGGGCAGAAATTTAGGCATCCCATTTTATACAATGGATGTAACAAGACCTTCCTAGAAGGTCTTGCTACAAACACTCTCTGAGCAATCTTGACCCTCTTCCTTCCATGGGCAATGGTAGACAATTCAATATCTATGAATTATCAACTCCCCTACCAGGATCTTCTCTCTATTCTCTCTCATTAAATTGCTTTTATTTTGGCTTTTCTTGATTCATGAGGTACTGGGGTTACCAAACTGCTAATCTGGGAAGAGACTCCAGAGTGTTTTCCTATGTGTCTGTGGCAGTACTGTCTACAGTCTATAGCAGTTTCAAGCAGCTACTATTTCAGGCTTTCTGGCTTGGGTACTGCAATTGGGAGGAAATCAAGGGAGTCCACTGGCAGGTGTTAGAAGTCCTGGCTTATCAAGAGCCAAGGGTAAAACGCATGTTTTCTACTCAACCCCACAGCTGAATAAGTGGAGCAGGCAACTACCCAGGAAGCATCTCCAGGATAAACTTGGGTGAAGAACACCATACCTGCAGCTTGTCTGGAGAGTACTTTCCTTTAGATGGAGCTGTCAGTAGGAGATCCACACCTCTCCCTCCTGGTTGGTGGAGATGCCAGCACACTCGCATGAACTGAGGCTAATTTTAGAAGTGCTAACCAGCCCCTGGAAGTTCTCAAAATGTGAAAAGTGTGTTGGAGAGTTTACCAACACAGCATCAGACAGATGCAGGGCATGACTTGGATGAAGAACTTAAGTTTCCTCTACTTTACTTTCAGCTCTGGGTTCCGTTTCCCCAGTGGGTAACCCCCAGCCCCTGCCAACCTCCTTGCTTTCTCCCTTTCCCTTCAAGGGCAATCCCAACAACCATGGGTCACAGGCATGCTGCTGTGGAACAAACCACAAGAATGCACTTTTGTGACGAGGGAGGAGTCCTTGAACCCAGTTTATTAGCATTCAGCAAAAGAAATATATGTTGTAACAAATAGGCAATGCATCAAGATATCAGGTGTCAGTGAGAGCTAGGATTTGAGAGGTCATAATCCAGACAATTATGTGATGTCTCAGGGAGCAGGAAGGAGAAGCTAGGGCACATCCAGGACCATGCTCCCCATTTTACACTGGGAGAGAAAAAAACTCTTGCACCTGGGGTGGCTATATACTGCAGTTACCAATTTCTTCTGTCTTCCAGCCATTTTATTTAATATGAGCTAAATATACATTCCTGGTTTCATCTCCACCCCACCCCCATATATAGCAGGGAAAATAAGCACCAATAATAACAAGAATAATAATTAAAGCCCCATCTCTCAGTAGGCCCAAGCCTCATACATATACATGCCATGTGGATTTTCTTCTTTGGAGTGACTGTAGGATAGGAAAGTGGGATTCGGGCCAGGAAGCCATTAACCCCGATAGTCACTGTTCCCCCTAATACCATTCATATGTGAACTGGAGCAGGACAAGGCAGGGGAAATGGGTAGGGGGAGAGAAACTCCCCAAGCAGCAAAAGGGTCAAGGAGTTCTCCAACATCTCTTCTGGGCAAATGTCAACTGAGTTCTTGGAAAGTCCCATGCAAGGGTTTCCCCAATGAGATGGCCAATTCATGGTGGTTGAAGCATCACTGCTGTCTCCTCAGCTTCTCAGGGAAAGGGGGCATGATAGAAACTCCATGTCCTCCCCACTGGGTGGGGAATGTAGAAACATGGCATGACAAATAGCATATGGGGAATCATTTAAAAATGAAAGCATAAAATATAAAAAGGACTCGGGGAGAGAGAGAAGGGAGAGAGGACAGATGGGTACTTCCAGACAGTCTACACATGGGGAAGGGGCAGGGCCCAAAAGAAAAAATAAAACCATAAACATGTTATCTACCAGGTTCTCCATGCCTGAGATACCTGGCATTTGTCATAGTACCTGGGCATCTTTGCTGTCCCTATCGTGAAGGGAGGGGATGGACATTAAGATACATTGGAGTGAGGAGAGGGGAAAAGAGTGAGGACCCTAGGCATTTGAGATGCCAGCCCTCTGCACAAGCAGCAGCAATTTTTGTGTCATCTTTGTTTTGTTTAAAACTGTAAACAGCACCACTTAAAAATAAAATATATCAGAAAAGAACAATTGATAAACATTGTTTTCCATGAATATAAAATTCAAACAATACAAAAATAGATAATTGAATATATATGTGTGTGTGTGTGTATATATATATATATATATACACACACAACTTAGATGTAACATACACATGGTTAAACTTGAAGTCTCCCTGCTAAATCCCCCATGCCTCCCTCTAGCAATTGGGCCCAGGGGCTGAGGGTGGGTGGGGTGGTGGCACTGGCAAGGGTGGGAAAGTTGCTGGCAATAGGAGAGGAACACATCCTGGGTGCAGGAAGCTACTTCCCTGCTTGGTATAGCATTGAGGAAGAAGAGAAAATAGTGTTTACCAAAGCCTTTGGCCCATGAGGCTTATGAACAGGTGTCCAAGTTGAGTGCCTCAAGGCAGGGCTTCCTTGAAAGTGCTAAAGCACTGAGAAACTGGTAGCCCTGAAAGAAGCCTGCTAGTTGGCCTTCTCTATCCATAGTCACTGGTTCCCCACGGACTGGTTTCCTCTCAGAATTCTCAAGAACAGAGCTGTCTGGCACTAGATAAGCCTACTGGGTAGCAAGATAACAGCAGACACCTCCTCTCAAATCATATCTTCCCTTGAAATCACATCCACAAGCATTATCCCAGTACCTTGCAATGCAGATATGGTGTTCATCTGGTCACAGCCTAAGATATGTGGACTTGACATCAACACCTTTAGTAGTCTGAGGCATATCTGGTGCTAACCAAGCAAGCACTGGCTATATTTGGGGAGAGGACCCAAGATTAGTTGGCTCTCCCAGTGTCAGCCTGTGCTGCCATCAACACATGTCCCCAGCTAGATCTTCCTTTCTCTTTCAGGTTGCAAATAGTATTTGGCCATCAATTGCTTGGATATAGAGTGAGACTCAAAGGAGCCTGCTTCTGTAGCCATGCACCCTGACCATCCCTCTTCTGGTGGTGAGAATCCTGTCCTTGGGCTGGCAAGGACATTGAAAGAACTTGCAGACAGCAATGTTGTCCAAACCATGAGATGTTGCTCAGTTCTAGGCTCAGTTCTAGTATTTGACTTTCCAAAGCCCAGAAAAGTGTGTCAGGATGATCAATGATTATTCCGCTCAGGGGCAGCACCTCTCTTATGGCCCTCTTTTCACTGAGAGCAACCCTCTGCCCTTGGCCAAAGTCCGGCCATCTACTTTTTCTCTTCTCAGATAGGCTGGAGGCCCAGCAGGCTCTAGAGGCTGGTGATGGCTCTACTACCTGCTGTGGCTGGCACAGTCCAACATGCAGATAGGAGCTTGAACTGCCCTGAAGGACAAGCAGAGAGAGAGGAGGCAAGTAGTGGGGTTTCCCCTGTTGTAAAGGCATTTGGTGTTTACTTCCTGCCAAACAGCCAGGCCTATATCAGCCCCACCCTCCCAGGGCAGCTTTGATAAGAGGCCAGATGGTTGGAATTTGGGCACTTCTCTCCTGGAATGCTGTGCTTGGGGTAAGGAGGGCCTTCCTCATGCTCTTTCTTTCTCCTACTCCATGACTTATGTATTCTTCACAATGCAGATAGAGTTAGCCTGGAGAGTTAGTTTGGGTCCTTTGAACAGTGTCAGTGCCATGCAAAATCAGGTGTTACTTCCAGGGGCAAAGTTTTTATCAAACAGGTTTGCTCTTTGTGGGAAGGAGCACTGACATCCCCAATCTGAGAAATGGTGATAAAAACCAGCACAAATACATTCCCTGGCCAAGAGGATGTTTGCCATAAAATTTGCCCCCTTGACTCAGGGAGTCAACAGCCTCTGTTCCCAAGAGCCTGCTGACCTCTTCTCATAACAGACATGGAGATAAAGGGGATAAGGGACAGGGGCAGGGAGGCAAGGATTATAATTTGGGTCAACACATCCAGGCAAAAAAATGTTCCATTTTCTATTTCCAATAAAGAAATTAAAAGGAACCCTCTCTTACTGGTGATTAATGAGAGGCTGAGCCAGGTTAGATTAGCCTGTTGCAATGCCTTCCTGACAGCAACTGTTCTTCACCAGTATGTCCAAGCTAGTTTAACATGAAACCTGTGGATGGAGAAGTGAGTGTACTATTCATTCCATAAAGGACTGCAACTGCCATTGCAAATCAGAATCCTGCAGCTTGGCACTGAGGACAGGTCTTTCCTCTCAAGAAGGCTGGTCCTTTGAGGATGCTAAGGACTTGGTTAATTAGAAGATGAAAGCTCTTTAGAGAACCAGATCATCAGTCTAGATGCCTTTGGTATCCTTTTCTCTTGGGAGTGCTAGCCTGGTCCCTCAGAGCCTCTTTACAGCATCCAAAGGAAGGGGTGGGCAAGGATTAAGGAACTTTTTGCTTCTAGGGGAGAAACTATTTTCTCTTCTAAAAAACTGGGTTACCTTGAGATCTGCAATATCTAAAAATCTCTCTTGCCAGCAGGGACAAATGGATCTCCCTCTCCTATCCTTCCCTGCAAACTGCAAAAATCCTGACCCCTATAGCCAAGGCTAATTTAGGCTGCTTCTCTTCCTGTGTCTCAATTAAAAGAATATGTTCCTTGTGATGAGATTATGAAAGTTTCTTTTGGAGTAAAAGAAAAATTCAAAAGTGTCCATAACTTAGACATCACAAGCTTAAGAGAGGAAGAAGGGAACAAATTCTATCATTCCACAACTCAAGTTTTATGGCAGTATCTACTCTAGAACTCTATTTTGTCTTCTGTTTGCAACTGAATGAATTTGATCATTCCATTAAGGGACAGCATTTTTGTCTTTAACCCAAGCTACAGCAGACCAGGTTATGATGCCAAAGTCCGCAGCAATAGGCAGTGAGACACATGCTACTTGATCCTCTCTAAGGACAGCTAGCTGGGGTGAATAGATTATAATCATCTGACATAATGGAACAGCTATGCCAAGACTGAAGGCAGTGGGGGTGGGGAGGATCCGTACCATTACTTCACCTTGTTAACAGCAAACAAGGCCCTGTCCTCAAGTGGGAAGCAGTACAGACCTGGCTGCTCATCAGTGGCTCATTATTCACTGTATGTAGGGGCATGGGAGGGGTACTAAGGGTTCACCCTGTGTCAAGGATGCATGCTATATGTATGTGTGTGTGTGTGTGTGTGTATATATATATATATATATATATATATATATATAATCACTAACTGGGCAACTGGAATAGGCACAAAAGTACAGCATCCCAAATCCTGCATAGGTAACAAGAAACCCCAAAAGGAAAAGCTGGAGCAACAGAGCAGCAGCAGCCTTCTGGGGCAGATGTACTCAAGCCAAATGTAACCACAGATTGGCAGAAGAGGGAAGTGGGAAAACAAAGGCAAAAACTCACAAGAGCTTTCCGTGGCCAAAAGGATTTTCAAGTTAAATAGCAACCCCCATCCTCCCTCCCCTCTGCCCAACCCCTCATCCCCATTCACATGCTCACGCTCCATGCCCCCACTCCAGAACAGATGACAACTACTCAGCTAGCTTTCCATTCACAGCAGTGGAGGAGTAACTGGTGGGGAGGGGGAGAGAGGCACCTTGCTCAGCCATCTCCTTTGACAGGTCAAGGCTGGAAGCCCTGTAGTGAATGTTTTGAGGCTGTTGGGGCTCAGGCTGGACCTTAGGGATGCCATAAGTGATGCCCACAGGCTTGGACTGGGACAGAGGACTGGGGCTGAAGCCTCCAGAACTAGAGGAGCAACTGGGCTCATTGACAGGCAGCAACATATCTTGAGGCCTCGCCCTCACACTCTGAGAGGCCTGTGGCTGCAGGTTATAACAAGGGACCATGGGCAGGGGTAGGTGTGTAGGCCGAGATAGCTGAGGCCTGAATATCCCAGGTGCCCTTGGCTCTGGATCTGGTACTGACAGCAACATTGACATGGCCACAGGAGGTATGCAACAGGCTGTCTGCCCATATGGAGACTGGCCAGAAGACCCATCCAACTGGTTGGGACTTATCCAGGCAGGGCCTGGTCCCACTGGGAGAGCACAGGAAGCCCAGGCAGGCCAGTCATAGGCCCCTGGTGGTTCAGTATAAAGGGACAAAGGACTGTCTCGGCCCCATTCTTCTTCCTCCTCTTCATTTGAATCTTCCTGCTGAGCGTGAAGCTCATCAGACACTGTGTACCCTTGGTCAAGGTGGGAATTGGAGAGCTCCAGTTCCAAGGTTTCCGCAGTGTCCAGGGAGCGACTCCTTCTGTTGAGGGCCATAGCAGCAGGTGGAGGCCGAGGGTGCATGCCAGGCAGTCCCAAGTAGCGAGGGAGACTGCTCACACCCCAGGGCAGACCTTGGTAGAATCGGCTATGGTAGTTACTGAATGTGTGCTTCTGGTAGTAGCCTAGCTCAAAAGCTTCCAAGGAGGCTGCAAGGTCGTCATTGTGGAACTCAGGATTCTCTTCACACTTGCCTTCCCCATCCCGTTCCACATCAGCAATATCAAAAGTAACCATAGGGGGCAGTTCAGGGAGGTTTTGAGTGAAGGATGAATCAGAGTCAGAGCTGCAGGACATGCTGGAGAAGATGTTCCCACTGCTGGTGAACTCCACAAGGGCCTGTGAGAAACTCACAGTGGCATTCCCTTCCTTTTCAACCTCTTCTTCCTCTGGCTCCTCAGGGGGTGAATAAGTAGGGTAGGCCCTCCTGGGAGATCCTCCAAAGCTTGCTTCTTGCATGTCTGGCTCAAACATAGCATCACTTTGGAAGAGCTGCATCAGACAGGTACTTTGATCTTTCTTGGAGCAGATTCCTTCAAAACGCTTCTCCAGAGGACGGAAGTCCCTCCAGTCTGGTTCACTGCTTGCAGTGGCAGGAAAAGCTGAGGTGGTTCTCCGATGGGAAGTCTGAGAGGCCCCTGAAACCCCTGATACCAGGCCCATCACTGATGGGCCTAAGGGCCTCATCTGATATTCCATGATTGGCTTCTCTTGCCAGGCCTGAACCTCTTGGACTTGAGACTCTTGAGCATGGGCCTCTCGGGCCTGGGCTTCCCTGGCATAGGCCCCTCGGGCTTGAGTCTCTCTGACATGAACTTCTCGGGCATGGGTCTCCCTGGCATGAGTTTCTTGGGTATAGGCCTCCCTGGTGTGAGTCTCTCGGGCACGTGCCTCCTGTGCCTCTCGGGCCTCAAGCTGCTCTCGCCGAAGCTCCCAATACAACAACTGTTTCTGGATGGTCACTAGCCGTTCTTCCTCTGTCTCCATTGCCCCAGGTGGCCGAGAGGAAGAAAAGGGCTCAAAGTTCAAGAAGGGGTCAAATATATCAGAGCTGTGACCATGAAGGTCATAAAGACAGTCATCTACAGGTGGGGAGGTCTCAAGACTATCATCTGGCTCATAGAACTCATACAGGGCATCTCCACTGTAGCTGTCTCGGGGCAGACAATCCCTGCGGACAAGCCCCAAGACCTCACCTGAATCATCCTCAAATCCAGGTGTTGTGGAGTCATAATAACCTTCATCACTATTTGGGGCAGACTCTTGCTGGTCACTCTGAGGAGTCAAAAGGTCCCCAGGGGCTAAGCCAGGATAAGATTGAATTGAGTCTAGAAGCATATAGTCATGGTGGCCTGGGGATGTGATCGGATGGTAGCCCAAATTCAGACTGGACCTTGAGTACATCTGGGCACTTGCCCACAGATATTCTAAGTCATAATCCTCTTCCTCCTTGGCACCCTCTTCTTCCTCCTCTAATTCCAGCTCTTCCTCCTCTTCCTCCTCCTCTTCCTCATCATCATCATCTGGCAAGGCCATCTCCTCTCCACCTCCTTGGTAGGTCACCAGGCAGGAACTTCTCTTGGTCCCATCTCGATTTGCCCTCTGGCCTCCAGAGGCCATGCTGTCTGTCATACTGTCCATGTCCTGCTCTGCTATAATGTCACCACAACCTGTCAGTGAGTCAAAACTTTTCAGGGATGTTACGTCCCCAAACAAGAGGCTTAGTTGGTCCCCAACATGGCCATTTGGTGGATTTACCTCTTCTGCCTCCACCTTCTCCCCTGTTTCTGGACTGTGGTGCTCCTCTAGGCCACTGGATTCAGAGGCAGGCTTGGGCTGCAGAAGTGCTGAGGCATAGGCCTCCTTGGGTTTTTCTGGATCTTTACAAGCTGTCTTCTCAGTGACTGCTGGAGAAGGCTCTGGTACTAAAGTAACTTTTGGCCCAGTAGAATTTTGGGGTTTGGCATTTTCCTTTCTCGGGGCTTGGAGGATATCCTCAGTATGGGCCAGAATGGCTGAGTTCACATGTTCCTGAGGCCTGGCTCTGGCCCCTTGAGGCCCCTTAGCACCTAGCTCATTTTGTTCAGCCCCAGAGACCTTGCTTTTCCGGTGACGGCGGATACTGCTGAAAAAACCTTTCAGTCCTTTCTTTGGCTTGGGCACAGAAGGAGCCTTCTCAGCCCCAGCTTTCTCTGTGGCTCCAGCTACAGATGTCTTACATCTGGAGCCAGTCTCCAAAACCCCATGGGCACTCTGGGAACTGGGAAGTTGGCAGGGTGATTCAGGCAAGGGTAGGGCAAAGCTGGTTCCTTCACTGACAATATCTTCAGGGCCACAAGCTGCTTCATGCAGGCCATCGTGGGTCTTGCTCTTGCTAAGATCCTTCTTGGAGAAGCTTTTGCCAGAACCTTTGCTTCGCCCCCCTCCAAAGAAACTAGGTAGGGTACAGATGCCCTTCTTGCCACCAAAAAGTTTCATGGCAGTTTTCCTCAGCCTACCTGGACCAGATGATGATGGCTCTGATACTGTCTCTTTTGTTATCTCAGCTGCCTTGTTCTTGGCTCCTTTCTCTGCCCTTTGGTCCTGGGTGTCCATAGAGGCTACTGCTTCTTTGGCCTGAGAAGCTTCATCCTTTGCAGTCTCCATGGTGATGGGGAAAACTCAGGTATGTTCAGCTGAAAAAGCAGCCTTCTGGCTTCTAAGCAGTGTTACATCATCAGTCAGGAAGCATCCCAGTTGGATCTAGAGGAGATGAGAGGAAAAAAAAATAAGAGTATACTGGTAAGCAAGCAGCCAGGCTGGGTTTGTTTTCACAGGTGTCTGTTATTTCAGACTTGAGAGGAACCAGAACCAGAAAGAAAGTAAAAGAAAATGTAGGGAAAACTTAATGCATTCCATATTATTGGCTTGCTGAGCCAGCCTCCTCTGGGCCCCAAGGCAACAAAACCCTACATTAAAACAATAGACAGCCATCAGCCCAGCCCCTCATTGGGTTCATTCCCTTCAGGCCACCCTAGTCCTATAACACTGGCCAGGGGGGATCTGCAGATGTGGGAAATACTCACTTGTGCTACTGACTGCAGGAGGAATTATCAAAGGGTTAAGGTAGGGGGAGGCAGGAAAGGCAGCAGGGAGGTCAGCTCTGATGACACAGAATTTTTTAAGATCATTTGGCAAAATAGCCCATTGAGTCCTCACTGGTCTCTGCAGGACCCAGGCCTCAATTTCACATTAGTCTGGGTTCTCACTGACATTTTTCCTGGGGCTCGAAAGAAAAGTAAACCTGAAGTTTCACCTCTTCTCCATAGGCTCCCTAGATTGCCTACATACACAGTCTCAGACCTTCAAAAGCCCAGAATAGGAACCTCACAGATCCATATTCCAGAGCTGCAATCCAGGATCTGCTTAAAAGCACATGGTGGTTTTGAGGCAAGGCACTCTCTAGACTTCAGTATCTTTGGTCCAAGAGGCCTAGCAATACTTGCCCCTCATAATGGTTATGTTAGGGGTAGGTATAGGTCAGATTCTATTGACTGTTCTGCTGGGAAAAATTTTTAATGCAGCTCTTGACAACTGGAACCCCATGTTCCACTTTAGAATTGTGAGGCAAACTATTTCTTCTCCACTGCCTTCATTAATTTGGCCCCCATCTAGATCCCTATCTAGAAAGGGAACTCCTTGAGGGCATAACTCCACATGATTCATGTTCCTAGCCTAGAAGTTAGGCTCTCAACAGCTATTAAATAAATAAACCTGGCACAAGGCACACCCTTCCGGTCTCCCAAACCTCCAAACATCCAAATGCCACAGAGATGGAATAAAAATGACTATTCACCACCCACTCCAACACATGTCCTCCACCCCAAGTCTGATATATTCATTCTAGTGACTCCAGCTGGTACAGATGGATCAATAACCAGCCTGCTAAAACCTGATGACCTATCTCTGGAAAGTTCCTCACCACTGTGTCCCCTCTCTGTAGGATAGCCACTAGTAGACAGGGAGATAGGGTAAAGAAAGGAGGCAAAACAACTGCTAGGAACCAGAAAGAGACAGGCAAGCCCTGCTGGTGTCCCAGGAGTAGTTTGTCAGCACATCAACCTTATAATTGTTTGCAACAGTAATAAGACTCACATATTCACCTGCAGTGGAAGATTATGGACCAGCACTGGGGGTGGAGAGACTGGCAGCTGAACTAATCCCTGACCTAATTGGAGGAACCTTCCTGGAGCCCCTGATCCTGTCCTGCAAACATTAATTTTGTGCCTTGCACCTTGCTTGGTTTGACAGTTGAACTATCAGTGTGGCCAGCCTTCTATCAGGAGCACTCTGCATAACTGAATATTAAACTTAGAGCAAGATAATGGCTGGTTATCCAGAAAATAAAAGAGAAAAGATATGACCTGATCCCTTCTCTGTAGAGATAAGTAATGTCATTTGCTCAGGTTAGGGTTTGGTTTTTTTTTTCCTGGATGACATATTTTTACATGATATTGTTCCAGCTCAGCTTCCCCTCCCCCACAAGAGTTATCCCTACAGTAAACACTGCCACCATCACCCCAAAATACACAATCCTGCACACACACACAACCACTCAGACTCCTCTCCTCAGGGATAGGATGGGAATAGGGGCCCTATCATCTATCTGATAGATAATTAATTAATTAATAATAAATAAATAAATATAGAGATGTTTTTATTTCAACCCTGATAATATTGAGAGTGTTGTCATTTATGGTGCTAGAGACATGGGAGAGATGGGACAGCAGTAGTGGAGTTGTTTATGAAATTGTATTCTCCTCTGTGGAATTTATGAAGCCAACCTCTCCTGAACATTTGGTAAGTAATAGACATTGAGCTTAGTTTTGCAAGGTAGGCCAAGAAGGGAGAACCCCTAGCCAGTGCTTTCGGGGGGAGTTCCTATATGTAGGATACAACATAATACAGGTCTTAAAGATTCCCCCATCTTAAGATGCATGGTGGAATACTGTTCTTTATACCTAGCTCTCATATCCCAGGATAAATCTGAAAAGCAGAAATACACCCCGCAGGCTCAGAAAAACTACCTTGAGGAGAAGGCATTCAATCTAGGCCTTGTCAGACAGGAGTTAGTAGAAATGGCAATAATTTAGGGGAAGGGATGAGTGAGACTAGTAAGTATGGCTGGGCATCAGAAAGACCAAGTGCCAAGAGAAAAACCTCACTGGCATAAACATCCTTGTGGACAGAAGGCTGAATTTCCCTGCTGGGTTTGGGGATGGAGTTCCCATGAATGGAGGTATTAGGCAAATTGAATCTTAAAGAGGGTTGCTTTCCAGAAACTTGATGCCCTGGCTAGAAGGTAGTTCCTGTGGGCCTTCTCTTAACCTTGCTCCTGTGCTCCACTGGGGTAAAAGCCAGACCGCTACTTTCTACATTGTCCCCCTCCCTGCACACACTTTGTAAACTGTAAAGTGCAGTGCAAATGAGAAAGATTAACATTACTGTTACTATTTTCATCTTCCAAGTCAGATCCCAGTTTCTTAGAAAGTAGCAGACCACATGTAAAAGGCCACTTATTTGGGAAAGGCATTCACTATGAGGAGCCCGAGGGACCAGCTGCCTTGGCCATTCTGAGGAAGAGCCAGGTGTGGGGGATTTTAAAAACAGGAGCATGGATTTATAAAAAGTCCTCTGCTAAGGGTAGTTTTAAAAGTGTGTGTGGTGAGAGTGGGTGATCTAGGCAGGCATATCTCTGGACTGGGATTCTCTCCCCACAACTTCAGGCCTTCCTCCTAAGTAGAACCAGGGTCATCTTTGCTGGCAAGGACCAGCCTTGAAATTGCTGTCTTTTCCTACCTTGTCCTTCCCAGGGCATGTACCTCCCTACAGCCACCCATAATGTCTATTATGTCTCCCCAAGACAGCAGAATAGGAGGTGGCAGGGATCACCCATAGCTGGTATCCCCCTAGCCCAGCCCTATCTAGCTACCTCTGGCCCAGATCCCTTCTCCACTCCTTGCTACCCTACCTGGTCCCATTGCTGTCCTTCCCTAATGGGCTATGTGCCTTTATTTGGGACCACAGAATCAACTGGCCAGTAGAGTGAAGTGGGGCAGAAGGCAAAGAGGACTGTAAGGGACAGACTCTGTAACCCTTTCAGGTTGGAGCTGACTCCCCTCATGGTTCCTGCCAAGAAAGTGGTCCTGCCAAATACAGGGCCCCTCAACCCTTGGGTTTCTCAACCTGTGTGGCCAAGTTTCTGGTGGACTGTTGGGTGGTCCCTGCTGTTTATTGCAGTTGCTTCTGTCATAGCAGGGAGTGGGATATGGTCATCTCTGCTCCCAGGACCAGCCTCAGGTCATGCTGGGACCAGTGAAGGCTGGCTGCTAGGGCAGAACTTGTTTTTCCTCCCTTCCTCTCAAAACATAAGCAGGAGACCAGGCACAAACTTGCCCCAGGAATCCTTCTTAGTGAGGAGGAAACAGCTGCAGCCTGAGACTTACATATTTTGCTCCCAGTTCAGCTTCCTGGGGCCAGTTCAGCCAACTTAGAGTTAAGGGAAGAAGTGTGTGGATTTATATAGTAGCTCCAGAGGCATGACCTTAACCAGTCATACTTCCCTAGACCTCCACCAAGCAGCTTTCCTAGGGGCAAGACTACTCTGTGCCCATCTTGTGCTTGCATATGGGGGCATGGTAACTAAGGAAGCAGTGCTAAGAACAGGAAGTCCTCTCCCCAACAAGAGTCGGCCAGTTCTGCACTATAATCAGCTCTGCCTACCTGGGGGAAATCCAGCAAGTTCCTTCAGTTTCCTCAACTGGAAAATGAGGCCATTGAGAGTGTCTATCTCTTAAAACCATTGTAAGGAACAAAATCAATATATATATGTATACCAAATAAAATTCAGTATATAGCAGAGGCTCAAAAACATAGCAACTAATTTTTTAAAATGTTTTCTTCAAACTATAGTTGGACAATTTCCAGCAGCAAAACTCCTTGTTTTTTGTAAGTCACCAAAACTCCTTGGGCCTCAGTTGCCCCAAGTGGTAAATGAGGCTGACTATGTAGTTATCTCACAGGAGGCTTTAGCTGTTCTTTCAGCCAACCTTTGATGTTCAGGGATCTAAAATGTTGCCTCCAGTCAGCTAGTGGTTAGCAGCTCTGCATTATTTGGGAATTTCAACTAGCCAGGTTCTGTAGTCTAGGCCAGAAAGGTAAACAATTCAAATTCAGTTAAAGGTACCAACATCAAAAGAAATGCAAATCAACAGACACCCTTCACCCAATGGGGCACTTACCAGGTTACAAAGCACTGCCCACTCCTTCACCTCCCATTTGCCATTCCCAGCAATCCTCTAATCAGTCCTGTTAGGAGATGCAAACTTCTTGTCATCTTGTCACAGAAAAGGAAACTTTCTAGACTCTGGAGAAGTCTTGGGTAAATTCACACAGTGGGATGGTGACAGAGCTACACCAACCCCGAGGCTGCTGGAGTTCCCCTTCCAATGCCATTTTGCTGCACAGGGCTAACTCCCAACTGAAGGAGGAAAACTGAAAGCAAGTACTGTACAGGTTCCCCTCATACCTGAAAGCCATCATCTCCCTCTCCCCTTGAACCCCTGTCCCAGCCAAGCTGTGCTTTCTCTGAAGCACTTCCAGTCCTCACTTGGCTGCCACTGTTTTGGCCCCACCTAGCACATTCCAGAAAGCATGCTGACTTCAGAATACAAGGGCTGCCAACCCAGACTATGGCTGCTCCCCTCATCAGCAATTCCACCACCACCATTCCCAAATTGTGGATCACATCCCTTTCCTTTCCTTTTCCTTGGGAGGTAATTTTGAGGTGCCAAAAAAGGTTCAAACAGAAACTTGCCAGTGGTGACAAAGATGCAGAATATGATGCTATTATTTAAAGGAAATAACCTACGAGATGATCTGGAACTGGAATCAATCATTTCTAAAGCCCACAGCCAAGGTCCACTCTCAAGACCATTTGTTCAGGACCTGAAGGAAGGGCTGCCTGGCTTGGCATCCTTTTGTGAAGCTATACAGACTTCTGGCAGAGGTATACCCAAGCTATCCCTGCAACCACATCTCCCCTAACTTGTAGCCTTACCATTAAGGAGCACCTCCTCTCAAGGCAGTATCCCATAACCTCTAGATGCAGCACAGACCCCAAAATGGGCCTCCTTTCCTTGGATCCCTTTTCCCCACCACCATCTCCTCAAATGGGTTAACATACTCAGCCTAGGGACTATCTGTTCATCTCTCTAAAATGGGTCCTTTTTCATCTTATAGTCGCTACATATAGCACAGAACAGGAGCCCAAACAACACTGGTTCAACTGAAATCCAAATTCAGCTGGAGTTTGTCAGCCCAGAACTAAAATGCCAGCTTAATCCCTTACAAGTGGTGGGGTTTGAAAAACAAGCCTAACCTCTCTGAGACTCAAATACCTTATCTAGAAAATGAAGAAAATGCTACCTATCATGCAGGATCACTATAAGAATTAGAGATGATAAATGGAAAGGATAAATTGCTCCCTAGTTACTGAGCAGATGTTCAATAAAAGACCCTTGTGATAGGGCCTCTTGTAGTCAACTTCTCCACTCTAGCTCCTCAGCTGCCAGTCCATGTCCTCTGAAGAGCACATAAGCCTCTTAGCTGAGCTCCTTCTGGTCCTTCCCTGCCACAACACTGGAATCCCACCTCTTCCCTCCCCTTCTTCCATCTCCTCCCACACCCTTGACAGATTCATTTTTACTATCTTGATTATAGTGCATCACTCCTCTACTTACCAAATTATTCCACACCACCTACAGAATCAGGGTCAAACCCCTGAGGGGTCAAAGGGCCAAACCCCTTTCCCTGGCCTTCAAGACTCACTCTCCCTGCATGCCCCTTACAGGTTTCCTATCCTCACTTCTCTACCTTTAGCCCCAAATACATAGGGACTTCTCCAGTGTAGGAGGTATAGTCACCCGGGCATCACTTCCTCCTAGAAATTGGCTTTCCTGGTAAGCCTTTTTGATGCCCCACTTTCTCCTGAGGCTGCTAAGGTTCCCTGCCCACCTTACCTGGAATGATGGGGGTTCTGGTAGCTAACCCATCTATTTGATACTCCCCTCTCAGGCTCCCAAACTTCCTTAGAGAAGAATATATCTGAGGTGGGTGTCATGCCTGCTTAGTAAGGCTTCTACTATGTCAATATTAAACCAGCAAGGGTGACATCAAAGACAGGCACCACCTCCCCACACCCAGTTCAGATGAAGAATAAGAGGCTCTAACTCCAGGGAGACAGAGAGGGCAAGGCAGCTAAGGAAACCTGAAGAGGAACAGCTGGGCTAAATGAACAATGGAGACCCTGAACTTTCCCATGTATCCACTTCCCTATATATACCATACCCTATATAAGCGGCCAGGTAAGAAAACTGAGGCTTGGGAGGGGATCAGAATCAGGGTATCAGTGTACTTAGAGGAAGAAATCTTGAAAGGAGGGGCAAAAGCTTTATGCTCCTGTGTAACCTTGAGCAAATCCCTTCCCTGTTAAGGGCCTCAGTTTCCCCATTTAGAAATGGGACACTGAACTAGGGGTCTGCTTACCCCAAGTTATGTGAGAAGCTGGGAGGAGGGTAGTCCTGTGCCCAGCTTTCTAGTGGCTGCAGAAGGAGGAGGCATGATGGGGCCATGTGATTTTGGGGGTCCTAGGCTTCAGTGGGAGGCCTGAATGCCTTAATGGTTGGGCTCAGTATACCACTGCACTACAGCCCAGCCTCACTCCTCATCCAGAGAACACTGCCCAATACTTTATTTTTTCAAAATGCACTAGGCCTGGCCTGCAAATATTTCCTATATGTCCAGAGGGGAGGGAGAACAGAACTGGTCCTGGCCCAGCCCTCTCTCCCCTGAGCAGCAGGGAGAGCTGAGGAGTCCTGCCTGGAGAAGCTGGATTAGTATCTGCTTGGGGAAAAAACAAACAAACAAACAAACAAAAACTGTAGATGAAAGCAGTGAAGGTTCTGCAATAAGAACTGCAGAACAAAAGGTCCAAAATGCCCCTGCAGCACCAGTATGCCTACCTCTGCTGCCATCAAGGCCTCTCATATTATTTTCTTCATTGTCCATAATTATCCCTTAATCCCAAAAGAGGAGGTGTGGAGAAGCAATGCACCCTCACTCAGCAGGCACCTCCTCAGTGGTTTTGGTTTCCTTAACTTTCTTCCTGGAGATACACTTACACATACACAGGTTTGAAAAATAAGACCAAGGAGAGAAGAATAAGACCAAGGCAATTATTTAATTCAGAGAACAGAAGTTGGGAGTGGGGAGAGACAGTTTAATGCCCATGAAATCTTCAGGGGTTTGTTAAGCAGGAACAATGATAGCCAGCTGCCCCCAACCTCACCCCCCCAACAAACACACACACACACACACACACACACACACACACACACACACTCTCATGCATGCACACACACGTGCAAGCATACAAGGTTTATATAGAGCATGAGAGGCTCAGCTTAGCCCTGAGAAAGAACTTCCTAGCAGTGTGAGATGTGTGGCCAAGGAATGAGTGACACAGGAAGGAAATGCCTCCCTGGAGGCTTTATCTTTATCACCTAGTTTATCTGCCTGGATTGAATTAAGGCAGGGGAACTGATGAAATAACACTAGGCATGCTCTCTTCTAGCCTCAAGTAGCCAATCTGAAAGTGAGGGGTCTGGAAGCCCCTTTTCCCTCTTTGTTTCTACAAGCAAGCCAGTGACCTGTCAGGCTTGCTGTTTTTTATTTCCTTATTCCCCTGCACCAGCAGAGCAGGGCTGCCCCCACACCTCATACACACACTTTCAGCCAGTGTAAATGTAACAGTTTTTGAGGAATTGTTAACCCTTCCACTATACTAAGAGAGAATGATTGGACTTTCAACTTCTTCCAACTACCGCCCCTCCTTCAGAAACTTTCAGCTCCCAACAGGCTGCAGACTAAGACCAAGAAGCAAAATAGACATGAAAGGGACAGTAGAGTTCTCCAGATGGGGCCCCCAACCTAAACCCAGCACCTCACTCTTGAAGAATGGAAGAGGTGAGGAAGGTTAGAGATTGGTTAGTAAGATTTGTATTGAACAGAAGCCACTGGAGACAATGGGATACAGTGTAAGAGCTCTTGCACAGGAGGCAGGAGCCCATCCCTAAATGCTGTGTGACCGTAAGGAAGTCCCTGTTGCTTTCCAAGACTGTTTTTCCATCTTGTAAGCACAGGAGCCCAAACTGGTGCTCCCTGAAGGCCTGTCCAGTTGGAAGGATGGGGATCAGCAGAGGCCTGGGGATACTTAGCCTCCACCACATTGGTATGTAGTCTCTAGGCACCCTCCTTCAATTTCACTCCCCCGAAAGGCTTAAAGGAAGTCAACATGGTACAACTTCCCTCCAGAGATAGCTGCCCCTCAGTTCTACATCCAGATTCAAAGGTGACTTCTTAGAGTTCTACCTTACAGCATGCTTTCCAATCTCAAAGACCCCTTTCTAAAACCCCATATTATTATGGCATATTTGTACCCACACATAGAAGTATCAAAACCTCCCAATTTTTCATTCTTCAATGGCTCCTTCTCCCATTCTCCCAAGATCAGATGCCCATTCCACAGCCTCGCATTTGAGAATCCCTACCACTGGGCACCAACCTCCTCTCTACCTTAAATCCAACAATCTCAACCAGAAAAGACTAAGTCACATCTCTCAGCCTGGCTGCCAACAACCCCCTCGCATTCCTAATTTTGCTTATGCCACTACTATGCCTAGCCAAACCCCTCTACTTTCGGGAAGTTTCCAGGGTAATCACCCTGCATATACAGATTTCTCCTCTCTCTCCATAGTGGTTTGTCTCGAGGCTCATGAATTAGCAACCAAAGATATGTGTAGTCTGAGGTCTGGGTAGTACAGATCTTGAGCTTGTTGTTAAAGGGAGACATGATTTTTTTTTTTTTCGTGTGGTTGCAACCCATCACCCTTCTCCATTCTCACTGGGCATACTCAGTAAATATCTGAGCCTTGAGTATCATTTCTCTAAGCACTTTCATATGGATCAGGACAAGTGCAACTTGGAGAGATAAAGGTCTTCTTGAAAGCTCCACAAAGACAGCAAGTCTTTCTAGAGCATTCATGAACTGCTATGCATTGCTAGGCTTTGAGGGGGTTGTGGCTGAGTTCAAGGTTTCATTTACCCCTTGGAGGGGTTCTGAAAGAACCTAGATATCCATGATATCAGGGAGACAAAGTAGAGGCAGGGAAACTTATGGTTTGCCTCCTATTATAATTTAAGCCCCCAAATAGCCAAGGGATGCAGGCAAGCCTGTAGGAGTTCTGAGCAAGAAGAGGTCATTATGGGTTGAAAGAGACAGGCAGAAAAGACACTCAGGAGAAGGTGGGCCCAGAGTTGGGACCTGAGAGGGAAAAGATTTTGCACAGTGTGGGTAAGTGGATTTGGGTGTGAGGAGGGGAGTTATACAGAAAAGATATAATAGGTGGCTGTTGGTTTGAGGCAGGGCGGAGAGCAGGTCCAGCCCTGAGCTGGAGATACCCAGCTGCAAATAGAGGGTTGGTTTCCTTTGGTGCCTGGTCAAAGTGGCAAGTGACTATAGTATATTATCTGCAGTCCTGGCTGGTGTCACAAAGGTCCTCAGCTAGCTTTCCCCCAAGTGAGGGATTTGCTCCTCTCAAACACTCCAGTTTTGTAGCCCACAGGGTTCTCCACCCTCAGAGGCTGGTCAAAGGTCCAAGAAGAGCTTGCCAGGCCCCTTGGTCACTCCCTCTCTCCTGTTCTTTGGAAAGGCCTAGAGTTTATTGCCAGAGGCAAACCAAGGTGCAGTGACTGAGCAGCGGTGGGTGGGGCTGAATGAGGGGAGCTGCACTGGGTAGGGGGGAGAGGGCTCTGCTAAATGCCCTCAGGTAGGGCAGGAAGTCCAATAGCACAGTGTCCTCCACCTAGCCCATGCCCATGACTATGTGGCAGGCTGGCAGAGCCACAGAGGGAAATGTTTGTGTGTAGAAGGAGGCTCCCTTTGACCCTGTGGGCTGTGACAAGATGAGGCCAGCTCTGCAGGGCCAGTCCAGTTGCTACCTGGGCACCTGGACTGTGGAGCGCATGGAGGGCACAGCCCCTCTTCACCAGGGAGCTTGGGCAAAGTCCTGCAGTCAGGTGGTCACCAGTGTCAGAGGTGTCTGCAGTAGACAATGACAGCGGTTCAGCAGGCTGTGTATTTTAAGTAACTGAGAAGTTGGAGGGTTTGGCTATCTCTGTAGCTCTCTCACACAGACCCAAAGGGTGCGTTCTCTACTACAATTATTGCTCCCTTGGCCTCTGGCACAGAAATTACCCCCCCCCCCCCAACAAGATGCTTATCGCTATTTTTAAACGGGAGGCGGGAGAGAAAAAAGCGGCCAGAGCTCTGCAAGGGGAGATGAGGCGAGGTGAGTGGGGACAAAGCGGCCTTGCAGATCTAACCCAAGTACTAGATTGAGCTGCAGCTCTAAACTAAGGTCCAGCAAGAACTCCGTTGCCAGCCTGCCTATCCACGGGGGCGGGCACCAGATGTGTCTGGAGGCCCAGGAGCAGGGGGTGCAGCTGGTTGGGGCCCACAAGGCCGAGGTTCCTAAATGGGCAGCCCACAGGCCCAACCCAGCTCCCTGAGAGAGGAGACAGACAGTGTGGCTAGCCCAATCCATGTCAAAGCCAGTATCCATTGGGCCCAGGCCAGCGCGCGGGCTCCATCCACACAGGGGATCAGGAGGCAGGGGATGCACAGGAGAGGGAAGGGGAGGCAGCTGGGCCGCTGGCGTGAGCAATACCCAGGTAACACAGCTGTTCCAGCTAATGTGCTACAACAAAGCTGTGGAGCTCCGGGCCTACAAATGCACCGCTGGGGGTGTTGGCTGGTGGCTCCCCTCCCGGGTCGGTGCGGTAGCACGTGCGGGCCCCATCCCTGCCTCCCCCGAGAGCCTGGAGGCATGGCCCAGGCTAGCCTGCTTGCCTGCCCGCCCTCTGTACCCCCTCTAGCCGCGGTCGCCCGCGTCCAGGGAACTCTGCTTTGCCCCTCACCAGCCAGTCCTCAACGCGGGTTCCCAGGGGGAACGGAGAGCGGCCTGGATGTCCACTGGCCCAGCCCTTGAAGCCCCTCTTCAGGCTGCCAGAGCGGAGCATGCGGGATTGCACCAGACGGCCGGCAGGCGGAGGCTCCCGGCTGCGCACAACGCTTACCCCGCCGGGTCGGGTTTCCAGCCCGGTTATTGTCTGCTACGCCGCCCTGGCCGGGTCTCGAGCCTAGGCTGCTGAGGCTGAGATCGCCGCCACCGCTGCTCCTGCTGCCGCCACCGCCACCGCCGCCGCCGCCGCCGCCGCCACGGCTCCAGTCACCTCCTGCACTGGGTCCCCTTCCCCAGGCTCCGGGCAGCTCCCCCATTTCCCCTCCCCATGGACTCCACAGCCACAGGGTGGGGCGTCGGAGCCCTGATTGGCAGGCTGTTGGCCCAATCGCAACGGTGGGAAGGCGTGTCCCCACCCGCCCACTGTTTTCCTTGGTGCATTGCCCTTTAAATGCAAATAAGCGCGGGCGTGGTGTTTGCTGGGGGGCGGAGAGGGTGAAGAGCCCTTTGCCAGGACTCCCCATTCCCACCCCCACACTGGGAGGTTTGTGGCTGGGCGACCCAGTGAGCTCGCTAGGCCGGTCCCGCCCGGATGGGGCTCGCTGGAGCCCTGGAGTTCGGTTTCGGTTTTACATGCACTCCCATTTCCGTGGACGCTGTGCAATCGTGCTGAGGCGCCCTGGCCGCCACCCGGCAGTTTATTCCAGAGCGACAGGCGGGCAAGGAGAGGCGGGGCGGAGAGGCTGGGGAACCTGGGGGACTGCAAAGCCCCTTGGCGCCTCGCTGGGCCAACCTTAGTTGTAGAGATAGGGCTCCCCGCGCGTGCCGCCAGGTTGTTCAGAGGGGTTACTTACCTGCCAGGAAAGCCAATTGCAGCGTCCATGGCCCAGCTTTGGCCTCTCAGGCGCACCAGGGCCCTTAGGGACAATTGAGATCAGTTTGCACCCATTACCCAAGGACCTGTCGCTCAGAGAAGGGAAAGCATTTCCCTGAGGTCACCTAACCTGCTAGCGACGGGGGTGGATTTGGAATTCAGAACCTCAGGCTCCTGTCCTAGGCTGCTCTCATTTTTCCCTGGAGAGACCTGTTCCTGTAGTTTGACCCTCACCCAAATTTCACACCTTTCATGGAACAAGAGGGGATCTCCAAGGCCTCTAGAGGACCCCTCAAACTTCTCATGGTAAGCCAGGCTTTGTGCAGTTCCCTGTCCCTGAAAAGTCTAGAAATTGAGAGAAAATTCTTATCTGGGCCCTTACTGGAGGTCAAGGCTGAAGATGGAGTGAGGAGGCCTGTACCAGCGTTGCTGACTTCTGTGTTTGGGATGTGGCAGGTGGCCAGCTGCAGCTTGGGTCTTAACTAGCCTGAGGGCAGTAAGTGGCTTCCAAGGACTAACTAGCGAGCTGAGGCAATAAAGAATCCAGTTCTACCACTAGCTCAAGAATATCCAGAAGGGACTACCCCTAAAACTCAGAATATTGAAAAGGGTGGGGGGATTAAAGTTGAGGAGAGAAAAGATTAGAGAACAATGCCTGCTATTTTTGCATTTCAGAAGGAGTATTCACTCTTGCTCTACAGGGTCCTATCTGCCTTTGAAAAGATCCAGCATCTAGAGAGGACAGAGAAGGACTGTTGCCTCTGCTGTGTGTGGAGCACAGGAACTGACATGGCTTGCTCCTGCTGGGCTCTGGCTCCAGCTCTACTTCAGATTTGCTGTATGACCTTGGCTAATCCATTTTCCTCTGGGACAGTCTATCACCTAATCACCTCTACAAGCAGGGTATAAGGTATAAGCTCCTTGATCTTTTCCAACTCTGGTGATTGAAATCAGTTATTTCTCTAATATTCCATGATGTTCTATGACATTCCATGACATTCTATATATCTCCAACAAAAAAGAGCAACTTGAACATCAGACCTCCTATTCTGGTCCTGGCAGATTCTGGTCCTGGTAAATGGCAGGTAGTAGGGAGCCACTGACTCATTGTGTGACTTTGTTGGGCAACTACTTTCTCCTCCTTAGCCTTCATTTCCCCCATCTAGATGGCTGAACCATAATATTTCCTTGGAGCTGTGCTTTCCTGGTTTGCAAGTGCAAAGTCCTGATTCTCATTTGTTGGACCTGATTTGTTGGACCTGATTTGGAAGTGTCCTTTTTCAGGTGTCTCTTCCATATGCTTCTGCAACTGCCTTGTGCCTCTGGTTGCCTGTCATTTGTTCATGTTTCACCTAGAACCCTGATTCTCTGAAGTAGGCCAAATATTACAATTTGAAGAAGACAGCTTCCAAATCCCAGAGCCCAGAGAAAAACAAGGCCAGAGCAGTCTCCACTACCTCTCTCCACAGGGAGAGAGGAACTGTGCAAAACAGTCAAGCGGTGGGCTTGAATAATTGTGAGGCAAGGAGGTACTCCTGTGCTACTCCTGTCACAGGAGCTAGTTCTCTATATCCCCTTCCAGTGGCCAAAAATTCCATTGTATCAGTTAGCGTTGGGATTGTTATGCCCGAGTTTTCACTTCCAAGAGACCACCAAGGAGCCAAGCACCAATGCAATCACACAAGGGTTTATTTGACAAGCTTAAGCTTGGGCCCAAGTATACCCGACACAGCGGAGTAGGGACTTGGACCCCGAACTAGATTATAGTCAGAGTTTTTAAAGACAGAGTAGGGGTGGACTCGGTGGTGGGTGAGGACAAAGGGGATTATGGATGATGTAAGTCTCCAAGGATTTTTGGAAGCAAGGTCTCCAGGACTTTGAGGGGCTAGCTATTGTTGGGAGAAAGGTTATTTATTACCAATAATAAAAATCTTCTCGTGAGACCCTTTAGATGTACATCAGTGGGCCATATACTTGGGAATGATTCTTGACACTATCTTGGAGGTTTAGAGATAAAGGAATTGTTAAAGTAGACTTACAGGATCCTGGTCGGACTTGTTGGGGTAGGGGGTTGGTCACGCTAGGATTGTCCTTAGCAAAATCTCAAGGTGAGGGCAGTTAAGTCCCCAGGGGAGAACCACTCTGTCTGTTTCAAGGGCTTGTCAGTAGGTGAGGAATTTTAATGATTTTCTTCTGCCTGTTTCCCACATCAGCTAAACTTGAGGTAGAATGGCCTTAATTTTCTCGGCCTCCACAGGGATGGACAGATACTGAACACTGGCCTGGGTCCAAAAGATACAGAGTTTTAGAAAAACAAAAGTAGTATTTGACATGCTAATGAAGTCCTCCAGCTGTGTGCCCTTCTTCTTGGTCCTGATATTTCTAAGTCTCAGGATGAGATTGTGTATGTGTACATTAAGGAAGAAAGGGGGGGTGGCACAAATCCTGATTTGTATGGTCCACTCTTCTCTGGGACAGTGTATGGAAAGAACAAGTGTGGGCATAAACTTGCACCTCAAAATGCCTTCTCAAAGAGGGAGTCTTCCAGGCCCCCCTTCCACATGCTGACTGATACATGGTTAACTTGTTTGATCACTATATGGGCTAGTCATCAGAGAGCAAGAATACTTTCTTAAGTTTCTTCACTTACAAAATGGAGATAATACCTCTGCTGCTTGGTGATATGTGGTGGCAGTGGAAAGCTTATGAGAACAGATGTGCAGGCTATATGGAGGCAATTTCATAAACTTAGGTAGACAGACTAGTCCACGTGAATATGGTGCTTCTAAATGCTCCATGGGTACCTCCTATATGCTAGGTCTGGTGACAGGCATTGGGAAGAGGAGGTACATTGGTAACATTCTGGGAGAATGGGCACTCAGTAGATGGAGTTCCTAGAGGAGCTGAAAGCTAGACTAGAAGTCTGACAAAAGTGATCTGGAGCATTGTAGATGAAGAGCTTCCTTCCCCCCAGGATGGGAAGGGGCATCAGAGAAAAGTTCCCTGGAGGGATGACCTTAATGATTATGTCAAGTCAGAAAAGTAGGGAAAGGATTCTTGGCCAGTCCAAAGCCAATCAGTGTGAGAGGGTGTAGTAGGTTGGGCAAGAGCTACGATTATGGACACCTGGGACTGGTGCATATGGATATAGGGGGGAGAGAAAGTATTTGTATGGGGGAGAGAAAAAACTGAAAATTGGGGCTAAAAAAGATAGGTCTGGGGCCAAAGTGTGTAAGACCATGATTGTTTAGCTAAAAGACTGAGGCTCAGCTAGCTAAGTTTGTCCTTCTCAGAGAAGCACGCAGAATAGTGTAGTGACTTTGCTACCAGACTGCCTGAACTAAGATGCTGGCTCCATCACTTAGGAGTGGTGTGACCTCAGCAAGTTATTCTACCTCTCTGCATCTCAGTTTTCTCTTCTGCAAAATGGGAATAATAATAGTACCCATGTCACAGAACTGGGGTAAGAATTAAGTATTTCATTTAAGTATTTTTCACAGTGCCTGATACATCCAAATCCCTAAATAAATGCTAATTACTGTTGCTGTTATTATTATTGTTAGTCTCCTGATCCAATGTACATATCTTCATAGTTATAGAACTTATATGACTTTGAAACCATTTTTTGATATAAACACATGTGAGTCTATGATTTCTTATACATAAATTTCCTTTTTTAAATTTTATTTATTTGAGAGAGAGAGAGCTTATGAGCAAGGGAGGGAGGGGCAGAGGGAGAAGGAGAAGCAGACTCTCTGCTGAGCACAGAGCCCAACACAGGGCCTGATCCCAGGTCCCTGAGATCATGACCTGAGCCAAAAGCAGATGCCTAACCGACTGAGCCATGTAGGTGCCCCCACAAGTTTCTCTTGATTGTACAGAGCCAGACGAAATTTCCCAGGGCAGAGGATCTCTGGCCATCTTTGTATCCTAAGCACCCAACAGAGAGTTTAGCACAAACTTAATGTTTACCATAAGTTTGTTGAACATAGTCAAATGAGGCATCTTCAGGTCTAATATTAAACTTAGTTGCCAGCACCCACCAGAATGATGTTACCACTCTCTGAGCACTGCTATGTCAGGCTCTGTATTTAGTGCCACACCCATAATGGTGAACTAGACACAGATTCTGGCCTTAGGGCAGCCAGTGTCATGGAGGAGGTACATAACCCATCAGACCAATGCCCTGCAGTTTCTCACTTAGGCAAGGCACTGGATGGTGTTGCCATCCACTGAACTGAGAAATACAGGAACAAGATTAAGGAAAATGCAACAACATGAATAGAACTAGACTGTATTATGCTAAGTAAAATAAGTCAGTCAGAAAATGTAATGGTTCTGTTTAGGACATTCTATATTCGACTTGTCTTAAATCCCACTTCCAGGGCTTTGTACTTGCTGTTCCCTCTGCCTACAGTGTTTGTCTTCTGAATACTAACATAGTTTGGGTCTCATTTCCTTCACATGTCTGCTCAAATGACATCTTATTAGTGAGACCTTCCCTGGACACTTAAAATATAAAGTAGCAATCCCCGTTTCTACCCCCTTTACTCTCCAATCCCTTTACTGACCTTTTTCTTACCCATAACATATATCACCTCCTGGCATATGAGTTTTTATTGTTATTTATTTTTGTCAATTTTTATTTTTTATTTTTTCCGAGTAGGAAAAAGGGCTAAGCTCTGAAGCAGGCACTTTACTAGTAAGAAATTCATTTTTTTCTTTTTTCTAATTGAAATACAGTTGAAATACAATATTATACTAATCTCAAGTACATAACATAGTAATTTGACATACATATACACAGCATCACAATAAATGATCATTATAATAAATCTAGTTACTGTCACCATACAAAGTTATTACAATATTATTGACTATATCCCTTATGCTGTAAATCATCCCCATGACTTATTTATTTTATAAATGAAAGTTTGTAACTCTTAATCCCCTTTACTCATTTCACTCATCCCCTAACCCTCCACCCTCTGGCAACCACCAGTTTTTCTCTATATTTATGAGTCTGTTTCTGTTTCATTTTGTTTATTCATGTGTTTTGTTTCTTTTTAGATTTTATATATAAGTGAAAATCATATGATATTTGTCTTTGTCTGACTTACTTTACTTAGCATAATACTCTGTAGGTCCATCCATGTTTTAAGAGTACACTTACTGCAATGAACACTGAGTAATGTATAGAATTGTTGAATCATTATATTGTACACTTGAAACTAATATAGCACTGTATATTAATTATACTTTAATACAAAATTAACTTTAAAAAAGAATAAAAGGAATAGAATTTATTATCAATTTTTAATTTTCTTCTTCCCATTATGATAATAAAGTCTCCATTAAGTCTGACAATGAACAAAATATGTAAGTAAAATATGTAGTATATAATGTTATGGAGAAAAATAGAGCAAGAAAGGAGTACAGGAAGTATTGGTGGGAGGATGCTATTTTATAAAGGGCAATTGGGATAGGCCTTACCAAAAAGGTGACATTCAAGCAAAGATCTGAGGAAACTGAGCGAGCAAACTATAAGAATATCTAGAGAAAGAGCATTCCAGGCAAAACAAACAGCAACTAAAAAGACCCTGAGGTGGGAACATACTGTAATGTTAGAAGAACAAGGCAACCAGTGCAGTTAGAGCAGAGAAAGTGTGGAGGGAAAGTGGGAGGAGAGGGGTCAGAAAAGACATGAGAAACAAACATATCATAAACAGAAACATCATAAACAGATGGGTTTATGAGTTATTTTAAAGACTTCAGACTTTGCAGGATTTTGAACTGAGGAATGGTGTGGTCTTAGTGAAATGTCCAGAAAGCTGTACTAGCAAGGGAGGAAGAAGTGAAGTGAAGAAGGAAACTCCTACAGTGATGTAGGTGAGAGGCAATGGTAGCCCCGACCATGGTGGAGGCAGTGAAATGATAAGAGGTTAAATTTTGGATGTATTTGGAAGATAGAACTGGCCAGACTTGGTGATGGCACCTTAGATGAAGGGTGTAAGAGAAAGAGAGGAGTAAGGAACAGGGAGCCCATAAAGTCCTGAGAAGGAGGGCTTGACAAGTTGAGACCAGAGCCAGGAAAGCTGGGTCTCTTAGAAGCCAAGGAAGACATGGGGATTTTATGGAAAATTGTATTACTTAGAGTGTATGTGTCAGATGCTGCATGGAAGTCCAGCAATATAGAGGTAGAAAAGATGACCTTGTATGTTTATCTGGGAAGTCACTGATGATGTGGGCAAGGCCATTGTGGAGCAGGGGTGAGGGTGTACACCAGACTACAATGGAGTGTCAAGAGAATGGTCTGTAAGGAAAGGGAGAATTTATACAACCTTCTTGTTCCAGAAGTTTGACTTCTATTGAGATGGTGGCTAAAAGGGACACTGGAGTTCATATTTGTTTTTTTACAAGATGGAAAGATGTGAGTTTACTTATATGATTAGGGGGGAAACCAATCAAGTTGAAGAGACAGGAGACAGGATAATCGATGGGTGGGAGGCCCTGAATAGAGGTAGGGGATGGGATCCAGAGCCCCTAGAGATGAGTTGGCCTTGATGGGGAGGAGGGACCAAGATAAGAGGGAAGAATGGGTGGATGTAGTAGAGTCTATTGTAATGACAAGTTGAAGATGTAATGCCTAATGACCTCTAGGTTCTCCAGGAAGTGGGAGATAAAGTCCCCCAAGTGAGAGGAAAAGCAGTAGTTTCAAGGAAGCTTGTTAATATTGGACAAGATTTGAAATAGTTACAGCAGAGAATGGGCAAGTTGTTAAAGGCCTAGCTGGTTTGTAATCCAGGAAGGTACTATGATCTCACTCAGTTTCATGAGATCCTGCTTCCTATCTGTGTGACCTTGAACAAGTTACTTTAATATGCCTCAGTTTCTTCATCTATAAAGTGAACATGAATAAAATAAGGTCATTGAATTAAATGAGTTAATCCATGCTTAGCAATTGCTGAGCACATTGCTTTGCACATAGTAAGTGTTCAATGTATATTAACTCCCTAAATTTCCATGATGATTACTTAAGTTTTATTTCTTCTATGGTGTTCATCAACCTAGGCTTAGAATAGGACATGATGGCTTGATCTAAAGTTAGTCTGGTACTAGGTGAGAGATTGAAGTGATTGAATGAATACAGAATCAAAGATGGACAGGGAATGATAAGAAGACAGGGGAGTGGGAAAATGGAGAGAAAGTAGGAAATCATGGGGGTAACTGAAACTCAGATACTGGCATATATTAGGTCTGAGTAAATCTTTATTGAATGAAAGAATGGGAAAGTCTGTAGGGTGAAACCATAGGGTTCCATCAATGTCACTTCTGGAAAAGCAGGCAGTTCTGACTGGAAATGAGGGCCTGCATTTCCAGGTGAGGCCAAGAGAGTAGGGGTAAAATGGAAGGTATATGGTGTTAAAAGAGTCAAGGAGGTGAAGGAACTGCACCACTGGAACAGATCCTGACATCAGCCCAGTCTCCGCTTTTCTACTGGGAGGAGGCAGCCTGTGCTAGGAGGAAACTGGTGAAGTAGGAGCTATCAAATAGACTAGTGTCTGGAAGCTATTGTCTTCTGTAACTATTGACAGACAGAGCTTAGAAGGTGCGAGGATAAAGCAGATGGTCATTTATCTTGAAACTGGGTCAAGAAGATTGCTTGACAGTGGAAGAGCAGGATTTCCCCAGGCAGCTCAGGAACTATTCTAGAAGTAAATGAAGTGAGGAGTGCACAAATAATGTGTAAGCAGTCAAATGTTCTGTGTTTACAAGAGGATGGTTACATTAATGCTGCCAGAACAAATCCAGGATATATGGTCAATTAATTTATGACAAAAGAACCAGGTTATAAAATGGGGAAAGAACAGTTTCTTTAATAAATGGTGTTGGGTAAACTGGACAGCCACATACAAAAGAGTGAAACTAGACCACTATCTTACACTATACACAAAAATTAGCTCAATATGGATTAAGAACTTGAATATAAGACCTAAATCCATAAAAACCTTAGAAGAAAACGTCGGCAGTAAACTCCTTGACATGTCTTGGCAATGACACTTTTGGATTTGACACCAAAAGCAAAGTCAACAAAAAGAAAAATAAATTAGTGGGACTAAGCCAAACTAAAAAGCTTCTGCACATCAAAGGAAGACATCAACAAAATGAAAAGTCAACCTCCTGAATGGGAGAAAATATTTCTAAGTCATATAACTGATAAAGGGTTAATATCAAAAATATATAAAGAACTCATACTACTCTTTATCTGTAATGTCATTTGCAAATATCTTCTCCCATTCCGTGTGTTGTCTCTTAGTTTTGTTGACTGTTTCCTGTGCTGTGCAGAAGTTTTTTATCTTGATGAAGCCCCCAAAGTTCATTTTTGCTTGTTTCCCTTGCCTTTGGAGACATGTTTTGAAAGAAGTTACTGTGGAGATGTCAAAGAGGTTACTGCCTATGTTCTCCTGTAGGATTTTGATAGATTCCCATCTCACATTGAGGTTGCTCATCCACTTTGAATTTATCTTTGTGTATGATGTAAGGCAGTGGTCCAGTTTCATTCTTCTGCATATGGCTGTCAAAATTTCCCAACATCTTTTATTGAAGAGACTGTCTTTTTTTCCACTGGATATTTTTGCCTGCATTGTCAAAGATTAGTTGACCATAAAGTTGATGGTGCATTTCTGGAGTCTCTGTTCTGTACCATTGGTCCATGTGTCTGTTTTTGTGCCAATACCATGCTGTCTTGGTGACTTTGTCAGGTTCTCAGTCTGCTCATCTGAGTTCCAGCCTTTCCTTTCTGCCTAGAATTTGGAGTGCTCTTACATCCTTCTCAAATGTTATTCCTTTTGAAATGCCCAGAGTATCTACATGCTTTCAAGGGTCAGCCAGAGAATCCATGTCCCAGATGCCACAGGAGAGGTCTCCTTGGCCAGGCCCCATTTGAAAGATGTACTTTCCCAGGGGCCTATAGCAGATGGAACTGCTGAAATTGCCTCCTAATCCTCAAAAACCCTAAAGGGATGGGAGACAGAGCAAAGAATGGGGTCCAGGACAGTTCATTCCTCAGGAGACCAGATTGAAAGGTAGAACAGAGCTATGTCTGTCTTCCCTGAATCCATCTGTCTGTGTTTACAGCTAAGTCCTTCAGTTATTTTGCTCCTTGTAGATAAACAGTTGCATACTCTCCAAAACAAAGATGAAAATCTGGAAGCTGAGTGGAACAGGACTATGGAGATAGATGTCCAATTTTCTTACCTTCTTTCCTAAAGTTTCTCAGGCACTAGGATCTAGGGAGAGTGGGGGAGGTGAGGCGGCAAGTCAGCTCAAGACCTTATCCTCTGCCTCCATTTTCTCATAATAGGAGATCATGATGTAGAGGGACTGTCAAGGGAGCTCCTAGGAAGAGCTCTAAGCATCTAAGGATTAACTGGGGTTTCTTTCTCCACTCCGTCATCTTGTGTCTCTTTCACTATTTGTCCACATCCCCACCCACAACTGTGCAGGAGAAATACAAGAAGGTACTGTTAGATGCCTAGATCTGAATTTGGGTAGTTATTTATCCTGGTCCAGGATGTTCTCCACATCATGGGGTGACTGACCACTTTAGGAAGCATTTTCCAGGTCCTCTCATCAATCATCTGGCTGAGTTCAATGAGGAACTGGGTGCGATATTAGAAAAATGAAGAAACCTGTGGTGGTATCTCTGGAGTGTCTTCTGTGGCTCCCAATGTATACACTTCCAATTCTACTATGTGATCCCTGCTCCTGGCTCTGAACATACCAATTTTTCCCACTGCCCCTCCATTCTTCACCTTCCCTTGCTCAGCCCTATGCAGCAAGTGGGCTGACCCCTGTGAGCTGTTTCCCAGGCTCTCATATTCGTTGACTTCTACTTTCCCCCAATGAAAGTGACATTGGAGACAGACTGATGGGCAGCAATGAAGAAAAGGGGAGGGTATTTTTTCCTTTCTTCTGGTTTGACCAGCATCTTTCTTCTGTGGTTCTAGCACCCAGGGACAAGTCCATGATTCTGCTTTCCATGAGGTGACCCCTGTCCTGGGACTCTGACCATACCTCCTCCCTCATCCCTTCAGAGTAGGGATAGTGTTGGCATCCTGCTGTAACTAATCTCTGGGTTACCTTCCTGTCCTGCTTGGATTCTGAACCTATCCTCTATATAACATAGTTCTTACCTGCATTAAATTCTCTGATATAGATATTTAGTAGTTTGTTTTCCCATTTATATCTTTCTTTAATTTTTTATTTCCTTTCAGTGTTCCAGAATTCATTGTTTATGCACTACAATTATATCTTGACTATAAACTGGACTAGTGGGTATGCAGTCTATGATTCAAGGTGAATGAATGGAAGGATCTTTAGTTACTTGACTCAAAAGAATAGGGGGTTGGGTGACAGCCCCAGAAAGGGTGCGTTGTAGCAGTCAGAGAAGTGAATGGAGGTACAAGGCTGAGCAAGCAGATGCTACACTTGCATCCACTTGAATTCTTTAGGGCCTTGCTTCTTAGGACAACACAGCTCTAAATTTTCTTGAGAATCTTGAAGGAGATGTGAGTCATTGGGTTACTTTTTTTTTCTCTTTCCATAGCCTGTCAAATGCCAGATAATTACCATCCTTCCCCTTGGCCAACCAGACTGCTTTCCCCAGTGAATCTCCCCCTTCCCCATACACATAGCAGTCATAGCAACCGCCAGTATTTATTTTGATGAGGATTTTATTGTGGAGGATAATACAGGAGAACAGCCACCAGAATTTATTTTGAGGATTTTATTGAGGAGGATAATACAGGAGAGCAGCTCTAGGTGTATAGGTGTAGCTGTAGTGTCCTCCAGCTACCTGGATCTCCAGGTGGTTTTTGTAGGCATTGTGGTTTTATGATAAGGCTGCAAGATTACAGTTGGTGTTTGAGGTAACTAATCAACACAGGGGGAATATCCAACTGATCAAGGGCTTGTGGTTGGCTGGCCTGGAGCAGAGCTCTGCGGATAACTAAACGGGCCTGTGATAGTAGTGACCGAGGAGTAGCTACGGCAAGAAGAAACAAGTCATAAGAAGGAATTCTCAGTGTAATTCTCCCATCTAAGCCTGCATCCACCCTGCCCTGGCTCCTGCAGCTCTAATTGCTTTCTCCCTTCTATGAACCGCACCCCCCCCCACCGTCCTCAATGCATGGTGCCAATAGGAACACACTGAGGCCTAGAGAGGCCTTGTTCAAGGCCACAAAACAGTCATTGGCAGAGCCAGAACCAGAAATTCTGTTGATGCTACTCCCACCTTATCTTAGTGATCCCTTCCTTAATAAAGAATCATCTTCTCCAATGGGGTCCTAGGAGAGGGAGGAAGATGGTAGTTTCTCCAACTCATCAGAGAAGGATTGGCTTTGGGGGTGATTTGTGGCCCTTGGACCTCAAAGCCAGAAGGTCCATAGACCTGAGATGCTTGAAACTTACCTCGGGCCTGTAACAGCAATGCACTGCCTTTATAATCTTGCAAGTTCAGGTCCAGGGAGAGAGATGGAAGGTAGATATTAGCACCAAAATCAATTAACAGCTGGATGTATTCTGGTTCACAGTTATGGTGGAGACAGAATTCCAAGAGGGTGCGGGGCCGAGGGACACGAGCCAATAGGCGCTGGTCAGTACAGTTGTAGTTGGGGTCTGCCCCATGAAGCAAAAGCAGGCGAAAACAGTCAAGATGCCCATAGACTGCAGCCAAATAGAGGGGACCAGAACATGAAGCTATGTTTGATGCCCAGACTGGTAGTTTAGCCTTGACATTGGCCTCTGCACCATGGCCCAGGAGTTCCTGAAGGATGGCAGCAGCACCATCACGGGCAGCTGTGAGTACGGGAGAACAGTTGTTGTAGATGCTACCACCAGGACAGGCACCAGCTTCCAAAAGCACACGTACACAGTCCAGGTGGCCATGACTCACAGCAGTGAAAAGTGGTGTCTGTGCCTTGACATCCAAACTGTCAACATCAGCACCATGTGCCAGGAGGACCTGCAAACACCTGAGGTGGCCATAAGAAGCAGCCAAGCGCAAGGGTGTCCCAGGAACACCCCAACCACTTCTACTGTTGATGAAACGTTTGTAACGCTCCTGGCACAAAAGCTGGTCCAAAGTATAGGAGTCATTGTCATACACTGCTTGATTGAGAGCCTGCTTCTCCCCCATGTCGGTGTCCTCCTCCTCCTTGTCGGGCTGCAGGAGGGAGAAAATCTTGGTGATGTCCATGAGGTTCATCCTGATTGACTGGAGCAGAACTATTCTCATTATGAGCAGGAGGATATGCCAGGTCTGTGGGTGACAAATATTGGGGGAAGACTGAGGGCCCACATCAAAAAGCCTGGATACCAGCCCTTTCCCCCCACCATTCATCATCAGACTCTTCACTCATGGGCCCCTTTCTTCCAATTCCTACTTCATCTTATTTTAGGGCTCAGAGATAGCTTCCAAAACAGATCAGACCATTTCACAGCTTGGTGCCTTTGTATATGTTGTTCTGCTTGACCTTCATCTCCTACTTCTGGGAAGCTTTCCCTAATCTCTTCTTGCTCAGGGAATCCAAAGGATCATAACTAGACTTTAGCTATGAACTTTCACACTACATTTGCACTTAATCTGTGCTTCAGTGCGTGAATTCCAAGATAAGGAATGCTGTATCCATCTTGTATTCCTCCACTCCCAGAAGGACTCATGATTGGGGATTTGATAGAGGCATCTTCCTTAGTTCAGAATGTGTAGACTAATGAAGTGGCTCTGGTCTGGCAGTTGCTAGGCCAGAAGAATGTTGTTTTGTGTTGTCAAGTTGTCATCCCTAAGCATTCTGACATTAGTCTCATGGGGCAGGCCCTCAATTCCATCTGTCGGCCTTTTAGATGAAGTTCAACCTCCTCACAGTCCTTTATATGTGACTTCCCCTCAGACTCAGGCCTCATGCTTAGGCAACAGAGTTACACAGGAAATGGATGTTGAATGACATTTACTGATTAAATAAAGGTGACATTACAAAGAACACTTCAAGTAAAATGAAATCAAAGAGATGGCAGGAAATAGTCATTTCCAGGGCAAGTCCTCTTTGGTGGACAACTGGTTTATCCCCCAGAACCACTTCAATACAAAAGTCGCTCTGATTCTCAGCACTTCCTTGGGTCCCATGGAGTCCCCATACCTTTGAGTCAAACCTTTTCCCATCATCTCTGCCCAATACAGCTTAGAGTCTTTGCCTCAACCCTCAATTCTTCTCTCACCATTATTCCTAGGCCTTATAAAATTATCCATGGCCCAATAACTGACTTAACCCTTTGACCTTACCTGGCCTATTCCTAGTGCTCCAAAGACAAAGTCACCCACCTCAGTTTGTAATATCATCAGGGTTAGCTGGTAGGTTTTTCAGAGCTCAAGTCTCCCTACTCTCCCATACCCTGCAGCCATGGTCTCAGGGCCACATATCTCCTTTTATTCACCATCTACCTCCACCCCTCTTTGTTAGTGTGGTACTTTAGGTACATACCTCATAGAAAAAAACTGTGAGGTGGGTGGGTGGGGAGTCCCTCAACTTTAGTCCCCTTCTCACCCAATAGCATCAACTCTATATATGGTCTTATTATTTGAGGTATGCAATAATAAGTAGAGGATTTTAAAAATCAGACAGACCTAAGTTTGCAACTTAGCAACCCCAGTTCCTAGCTCAGAAGACTTGGGCAAATCTCTTCCCTTCTTCAGTACTCAGTTTCCTCATCTACAAGACAGAAATGATTGTCCCAGAGGAAAAGAGCTACCTTAAAGGTGAGTTTCCTTTCTCTACCCCATCAGCTCCTCAATGGCTCCTTCCCCTCAACCATCTTAGGAAACAAAACACTTTTATGATCCTTTCTCTTACTCTAGTTACCTTTTTCTTCATCTCTCTTTTTCACTGAATGTATCCCAAAAGTTGTCTACCATCTACTTCCTTATCTTCTATTCATTTCTTCACCCTCTGCAGTCTGGCTCCACCTTTCCTCTGTCACACTGAGATGGTTCTTTAAAAATTCATCCTTGTGGTTAAATCTGCTGGCTTCTTCTCAGATCTTTCTTTCTCTGATATTCCTGGTACATCTCTCCCCACTAACCACTTTCTCCTACATACTCTTCCTTTGGTTTCCTGACCAGCACACTCTCCTGATTTTTCTCCCCTATGTTCTACCCTGAATGAGTTATGCTCCCCTTTGTTCTCTCCTTGATCCTCTTCTTTCCAGTCCCAGAGCTCCAGATCTCACATTAATTCTGATGATTTCAAGTTTATCACTTCAAGCCCCCCAGCTCTTTTCAGCAAAATGTATTCACTGAGTTTCTTCAGATACATCAAAGTCAGCAGTATCACATCACTATTACCATCACCATTCATCACCAAATTTGATCCATATCTGTTTCTCACTATTCATCTGGTCAGCCAAACCAGAAACCCAAGACTCATCTCAGTCCTTTTATATCTTTGTCCCATGTTCATCCAATTACTCATCAAATCTTAAGGATTTTACTTTCTAAGGCCTCTATAGATCACGCCCTTCAGACTTATCCCCATTGCCAGTGCTTTACCCAAGCACCTATCATTCTTTGTGTCAACTGTTATAGTAATCTCTTAAGCTGTTTTTCCATCTCAATATTTTCTCCACATTATAACTAAAACGATCATTTAAAAACACAAATCTTGGGGTGCCTGCGTGGCTCAGTGGGTTAAAACCTCTGCCTTCAGCTTGGGTCATGATTCCAGGGTCCTGGGATCGAGCCCCATATCAGGATCTCTGCTCAGCAGGGAGCCTGCTTCCTCTTCCTCCTCTCTCCCTCTCTTCCTACTTGTGATCTCAAATAAATAAATAAATATTTTTTAATTAAAAAAATAAAAACACAAATCTTGTCTGTGTCAATCCCCTGTTTTAAATCCCTTAATGGTTCCACTCTCTTTCAGAGTATAGCCCAAATACTTTGACCTGGCTCACAGGTCCTTTATGAGCAAATCTTGGCCAATAACATCTCCAGGCTCACTTCCTGCTACTCCTCTATTTATACCTCATGATCCAGCAATAAGGGAAAATAAATGACAGCTTTCCATATATATCATGCTTCTTTCTGTCACATGCAATTTCTTCTGATGGGTTAATTTCTCCAGAGTTTGTACTCTTATATAACCATAGCAGTCATGAAACTGCTTTGTAACCCCTTTATATGGGTCTGTTCTATACCCACTGCATAATGAGAGGACATATAAGGTGGTGGTAAGACATTGCCTGGAATTCTGCTTCAATCCCAGCTCCACTACTTAGTAGTTGTGTAAACTAGAGAAGATCACTTAATCTCCCTGTGCCTACTTCTTCATCTCTAAAGAGAGGATGATAGTAGTACCTGCTTCAGGGAGTAATTGTTAGGATTAAATGAGTTAACAATTAAATTAATAATTAAATGAGTTAAGTGTTTAGAATAGTACCTGAATATAGTAGTCAGTAGCTCAGTAATTGTAGTACCAAGTGATTATTATTACCTAGGTCTCCAGTTTCTACTATTGCTCCCTTACTTAAAGTCCTAGAAATTCAGAGAAATGCTTCAAATAATTTAATTCCCTTAATTTAGAGATTAAAAACCCAAGGAGAGCAGGGACTTTTTTCTAAGGTCACATGGCTGTTATTGTCAATTGTCTCATTAGCAAGAACCCAGAAATCTATAATCTTGTGCTTTTCAAACTTATTTCATACAGTGGGACAGGTAGTATCATCCCTATTTTGTGGGTGAAGAAAACTGAAGTCTGAGAAGGAAGGGATTTGCCAGATGCCTTACATCAAGGAAATAGCAGAGCCAGAAATAGATACATGTTTCCCTACCGCTCATCCTGTTCTTTCTACTGCAACATTAAAAGCAAACACGTGCCCTTGCCTTAAGTAGAGTTACATTGCAGTTCCCATAATCCTTAGTTTTGAGGATCATGCTGAATTCCAGGGACTTTAGTCATGGAATATTTCTTTACAGATCATTTCTTCTGACAGCCAGTGGGGATTCCCTTGCTATTTGGTAGAAGGGGAGGCTGGTTCCAGGGAGATGAAGAAGGCAGGGAGTATGGAAGGAAATGCTGAAGCTCTCACAAAGTCATACCAGAAGTCCATAGCAGGGCCCATCCAATGAGCTATCACAGGGAGATCAAGTCATGGACCACAGCTGACTTGGACACTTGAGTGAACTGTGCCTTACCAGATAGGGTGAAAAAATCTAATTAGTCTATTGTCTAACTTCACCTTGCCGTGGTTATTAAGCTAAGAGATATTATGTGACCATTCTATGCAAGGGTCCCCTTCCTGACCCCCAAAAGGCAGAGGTTTTAAAAATTTTTTGTGACATTGACCTTTATGGCAATTTGGTTAAGTCTCTTGTCTCCTCTCAGATTCTTTTTTTTTTTAAAGATTTTATTTGACAGACGGAGATCACAAGTAGGCAGAGAGGCAGACAGAGAGAGAGGGGGAAGCAGGCTCCCTGCTGAGCAGAGAGCCCGATGCAGGGCTTGATCCCAGGACCCTGGGATCACGACCTGAGCCGAAGGCAGAGGCTTTAACCCACTGAGCCACCCAGGCGCCCTCAGATTCTTTTTTAATACATAAAATAAAATACATCAGATTAAAGGGAACCAATTATATTGAAATACAGCTCTTTTTTAAGCAGCATGATGTAGTAATAAATGTTATTTATTAACACATTAACTGCCAAGATCTATTAATAATTTAAGTGATGATAAGTATAAATGACATTTCGGATCTCATCTGCAAGTGAAATATGATATAAAATATGATTTCTTCTGATGACCAAGTTATAGGAACTGGTAATACTATAGCCTTTTGCAGTTTGCTCATCCTTGAAAGGAAATGGTAAACTTCAGTTAGAGATCAGAGGTTAAAAAAAGGTAGTTGTTTACTTCATCCATGTTTTTGTACCCTTTAAATTCTATCTAAGGCCCTCTTCTGGGTTTATGAATACATGTTAAGAACTGCAGGGAAGAGGCTGGGTTTAGTGGGCCCTGGAAAAGTTCTTGAGGCATTAGTAGACTATTTTTTAAGCTTTACCTTCTTCCCCACAACCTGAGGAGCTCTGCCCTTCTGCCCTTAAGTCCAGCCAGATGCACCCCATAACAGAGACTTATAACACACAGGGATACAAAGACAAATCTGTACCTTCCCTATATTATATAAACACAACTTCCCTCAAGAACTAGGTCCATTTGGACCCCAGAGCCTAGGACACACACTTTCTTGGGACAGGCATAGCAGGAAGCCATTATCATAATCCTCCTTCCCTATATGGGCAGATTTCCCTACCAATCTCCCAAGTGCTCCCAGAAACCAGACCCAATAAGAAAAACCGATGAAGCATGGTGGTTATAGGTCCATGGGCCTGCAACCCTAAGGGTTCATTCCCCCCGGCAACATCATTTTGTTTTAGGCTCCAGATACTCACTGGGCTTCAGCCTGAGACCAAGCTGCCTGGAGTCGCTGCCAGCTGCTGCCCCTCTATGAAGCACTGGGCCCTGGTGGCCCTTCCACAGGGAATCCCTATTTGCTCTGAGGCCTAAGCAGACAGGGTCCTTGGTTTCCACTGTTAACAACACCACCTAAAAGCTAGGCATCAGGCCCAGGAGTTAATTTTAGGCTGTCCTCCACCCCCCTTCCAAGGGCAGTCTTATCTTACTAATGTCTTTCTGGGAGCCATCCCAGCAAAAGGAGGGGGGGCATTTGCAGGGAAGTCCTGGAAGCTCTGACTGACAGATAGACAGGTGCTTGGTGAGGCAAGGTCTCAGGCTTCTAGTCTGTCCCTGCTTAGGCATCCCCACCATTGAAACAGGCCAAGCTCCTGCACTGTGTGTTCCTAACTATCCACGAAGGGGCCTGAAGAGGCCCAGCCTCCTCTATTACATCTCCCTCTGGTCCAGGGACTCTTTTCTTTCCCTCTCTAACTTAGCCTCTGAATTTCCTTTTTCCATTCTTGAAAGTCCAGCAACACATCATTCTCCCCTCACACCGCCCTGCCTCCATTCCCAAGAGTGAGGAGAACAGTGAGACACAGAGACTCCCAAACTGTAACATGTGTCAGTAAAGTTGAAGAAGTTTTTAAAGCAAAGTTTGAGAAGGCCCTGCTCATTTATAAAGGCGTCCCCAGTATAGTAACCTCAGTTCTACCAAAGAGATCAGGAGACAAACCATGAGAGACTGTGGACTCTGAGAAACAAACTGAGGATTTTAGTGGGGATGGGGTGGGGGAATGGGTGAGCCTGGTGCTAGGTATTAAGGAGGGTACGTATTGCATGGAGCACTGGGTATTATATGTAAACAGTGAATCTTGGAACACCACATCAAAAATTAATGATGTATTGTATGGTGACTAACATAGCACAATAAAAAAAAAAAGAAAAGAAAATGCCCACAACCTCTCCCACTCTTCTCATACCTAAAGCATCAAACCAAATACTTCCAGAACTGTAAACTTTGTCAAAAGCTCAGTTCTTAAGAGTATCATGTTATCTCCTTGGTTTCTTTACATGAAGGCGGCCATAGGGAGATGCTTTTAGAAATAGTCACATTATCTGTTTTAGGTGTCACCCAAAAGGAATCTGGGAGGAAGCTCGCTGTTACCTCTGGGAAAAAAATGCCAGCCTAGTGTTTGGTATACAAACTATGCCACAAACAATCTGATCATGTCCAAGAAACTTTTTATGGAGAAACTATCAAGTAGCCACTATGTGTAAGGTTTTAGATGCAGGAAGAACACACAGAAAAGACAGACATGGTATCCCTGAAAGATCTCATGGTTTATTAGGAAAACCAGATATTGAAACAACTATATTTCATATAATGCAAAAATGCCAGAACTAAAAGCTGGTTAAGTTTATTCTGTAACCATTCCAATCTCCCAAATTACTGCAGGGTTCTATGTTACTACATGTTCCCACAAACAATGGTAACTTGAATTTTCCTGCAAAGATATTCCACTCTGATCCCAAGACATCAGAGTTCTTCTATTTCCTTTCCAATCACAGGGAAGGGAGGATTTCAATTAGAAAAAGAAAAAGAAAGAAAACAGCAAGTCAGTGAGGGGACCAGAGATGTGTTGAGATAAAGCACTAGCAACCCAGCTTCACATGATTACCTTGGTGTTAGAATCTGCACATTGAAAAGAAATTTCCACATTTCTGAGACGTGTTTTCAATTATTTCTGCTTAAATGCTTCCAATGATTGATAGGGCATTCGTTACATACAAAATGTATGTTTTACATACAAGCAGCAAATTTAACCACCGAGCAGTTCAGCTAGTCTTTCTGCTAAATCTAGATCTAGATCTATAAATCACCTCTGAGGTTGACTAACCCTTAGAAAGTCAGAGAACACGGTCACTTCCTTTGCCTCCAAACAGCCTTTTAGAGTTCTGAACACAGGTATCCTATCCTTTATGTCACCTTATCTCAGTGAGAATAGTCCAACTCTTTCAACTATTTGTTTCAGGCTGATATTTACCCAATTCCTTCTTCAGCCTTGTCTACCATACTTATGAAGTGGTCATGCAGCCTGCTTACACATTAACAATAGCAGGGAATGCATAGGATGTCAGATGACTTCTTAGGAAAGTGCAAGAGTGTCCCAGTGTGATCAGTGACTCTGAAGATCAGAAACATCAAAAAGCATATCTGGTATTAGCATAGTTTGAGCCAGTGGCCCATAACTATTCATTATCTGAGGCTTTGTGCAAACCTTATAAATAGCCAATACATAAGCTATTATGATGCTAAAGATGAAAGAAGGGAAAATATTAGTAAGAACTTGTTGTAGTAGTAATTTTTATTGAGATAATTGTATATACACATGCTGTTGTAAAAAAAAGTATACAAAGTGCACTTTACTATTTTCCCTAATGGTAATATTTTGCAAGACTGTAGTACAATATCAAAAGTAGGATATTGGGGGGGAGGGAGACAAGATGGCGGGGAAGTAGGAGGAGGCGCCATTTCAACCTGTAGCCTAAAGTGAGCTGATTACCTACCAAAGAACTCCGATCACCCATGAAATCAGCCTGAGATCAGAATTATACAAGTCTGGGACGTCTGGGTGGCTCAGTTGGTTGGACGACTGCCTTCGGCTCAGGTCATGATCCCGGAGACCCGGGATCGAGTCCCGCATCAGGCTCCCAGCTCCACGGGGAGTCTGCTTCTCCCTCTGACCTTCTCCTCGCTCATGCTCTCTCACTGCCTCTCTCTCAAATAAAGAAATAAAATCTTTAAAAAAAAAAAAAAA